>PVJN01022569.1:0-33262 GCA_004026805.1 Lasiurus borealis | reverse complement strand
CAAGCTTTCTTCTTTGGGTAAAAAATTAAAGAGAATTGTAAAAATGTAAAATAACGCTATTATTCACACTTAATTTTTTAAAAATATATTTCATTGATTTTTCACAGAAAGGAAGGAAGAGGGATAGAGAGTTAGAAACATCTATGAGAGAGAGACATCAATTAGCTGCCTCCTGCACGCCCCTTACTGGGGATGTGTCTGCAGTTGAGGTACATGCCCTTGACCGGAATCAAACCTGGGACCCTTCAATCCACAGGCCGATGCTCTATCCACTGAGTGAAAAGGTTTTGGCCACACTTAATTTTTATATTTGGGAAACAGAGTTTTTTTTTTTTTTAAACATGGTATTTCTATTAACATGTGATCATATTATTTTATATAAATTAAAAATTAATACTTTAAAAATTTCTCCCTTTTAATCTATAATATAATAAATATCAATAGATGAAACTATACATTAATTGCAACAATTCATTAAAATGTAAAGAAACTGGAGACCAAAAAGTTTAATCTAATTGTAAATAAAACAAAGTACATTTCTTAGTTAATGAAATAATAACTTGGTTGGGCTCTTTGGACAAAGCTCCACTATAACTCTAAAAAATCATTGTGTTCCTTCTGCCTCGTCATCAGTTTTACATAATAATTATCTTAGACAATATTGGGTCCAGAATTTAAATCCAGGCAATCTGGCTTCGGAGTCTTTGCTCTTAGTCACTAAGGCATTTTACATTTAGAGGAAATATGTGAATATCAATGAGTAGAAATGTAAAACACAAAGCAAACAGAAAGTTAAGATTAAAAATAAAACAACAGAACCAGTCTCACCTCTGCATCCCAATCTTACCATGGACCTATCTAGTGAATTACTGGGATTTAAATTTTTAAATCCCTGGACTTTTTCAAGTCTCATTAAGTAAACTAGAGGCCCTGTGCATGAAATTCATGCATGGGGGTGGGGGAGGGTATCCCTTAGCTCAGCCTGCACCCTCTCCAATATGGAACCCCTGGCAGGATCAGGCCTAAATGGGCATTCAGACATCCCTCTCACAATCCAGGAGAGCTGGCTCCCAACTGCTTTCCTGCCTGCCTTCCTGATTGCCCCCTAACCGCTTCAGCCTGCCATCTTGATCACCCCCTAACTACTCCCCTGACAGCCTAATTGATACCTAACTGTTCCCCTGTCAACCTGTTTGCCCCTAACTGCCCTCCCCTACAGGCCTGGACACCCCTAATTACCCTCCCCTGTAGGCCTGGTCTCCCCCAACTGCTCTCCTCTCCAAGCCTGGGTCTGCCCCAACTGCCCTTCCCTGTAGGCCTGGTCACTCCCAACTTCCTTCTTCTATCAGCCTGGTCATCCCTAACTACCCCCCCCCCCCTTCCGGCTTGATTACCCCTAACTGCCCTCCCTTGCAGGCCTGGTCCCTCCCAACTTCCCTGCCCTGCTGGCCTGATCACCCATAACTGCCCTCCCTTTCAGGCCATCTTATGGTGGCCATCTTGTGTCCACATGGGGGCAGCCATCTTGTGTGTTGGAATAATGGTCAATCTGAATATTACTCTTTTATTAGGTCTGGTGCATGGGAGGGGGGCAGCTGGTTTTCCCTGAAGGGTATTCCAGATCAGGGTGGGGGTTCCCTTGGGGCATGGAGCAGCCTGGGCCAGGAGCCTGTGGTGGTTTGCAGCCAGCCATGTCCCCCCTCCCCATCTCACCCCACCCTGGCAATCCAAGCAGAGGCCCTGGTATCTGAGATTTATTTATCTTCTACAATTGAAACTTTGTAGTCTGGAGTGGAGCCAAGCCTCCTGCTCGCTCTGTGGCCACAGCCATTTCTGTGGGGATTTATTTATCTTTTATAATTTGAAACTTTATAACCTTAAGCTGCGGCTAAGGAAAGCCAGGGCTGCATAAAGGTTGGCTTCCTCCATCACCAGGGGAAATCCTAGCCTCCTGCTCTCTCCAGCTCCATGGGTGACTCCATTTTTGTTGGAATTTATTTATATTCTATAATTGAAACTTTGTAGCATTGAGTGGAGGCCTGGGTCAGCCAGGGTTTGCAGAAAGATTGACTTCCTCCATTACCAGGGGAAACCCAAGCCTCCCTCCTGCTCTCTCTGTGGCAACAGCCATCTTGGTTGGGGTTAATTTGCATACTCCCTTCTGCATGGCTGGTGATATGGTGGAGGTACAATCAATTTGTATATTACTCTTTTATTAGACAGGATGTGCCAGTAAAACTTTAACTGGTTATTCAACCCTAAAGAAAAGAAAATACTTCTAACATTCAAGTTTTTTCTTTGGTAGTGGCAAGTGTTCTCAGAAATATTAAAAGATAGCAGGAAGTCCTGGTCAAAAGCATATCCCCACCCAAAGTAACTTGCTTTTGCAGCAGAGAACAGATGTTTAAAGAAAGGGTGGTATTATTTAGAGTAAGAAAGCTTTTGACCAGTTTTGTGGGACTGTCCTATGCTACTGCACCTGGATAGGGTAGATTGGTTTGGAGACTAATCTCTCTTGACCTCTTTGGTGTTAAGCCTAAAACAGAAGAATCAATTGCACTTAACATGTGTTAACATCTGACTATGTAGGTCACCAAATTGCTTGGTTTTTAAGTGGAATTAACATATAGGCACTCAGTGGTCATGAAATGGCCTCATGTCTCACAGAGGCATTGTGACAGCATTTGACACTGAAACTTCTACTCAGATTAGTGAATTCCACCTCCTCTTCTTCCCAGCAGGTGGTCCAAGAAGGAACAACTTCCTAAAATCTGTAAATTCTCAAGATTATTGGGCTTTGCTAAGTAGCAAACTAGTTCCATGATACTATCAATTTAGTAATCAAGATGAAAACAACAAATTAAAAATATATAGTGTGCTAAAATAGCCATTGAAATAAAAGAAACACATTAGAAAACCAAGAAATGGAAACAAATGTATAAAAGTATTTCAAGTATGATATCAATGAAACTTTAAATTAGTAGGGAAAGAATGAACTATTGAATAAGGAGTGTCAGGGTTCTCGGTTAATACTTTCTTGGAAAAAGTAAGTTGTATCTTTACTTAATAACCAAAAACAAAAATAGTGATTTAAGTGTATAAAGAGTATTTGAGTGGATGTTTATATTTTTAGAATCGGGGACTTTGTAAACATGAACTCTAAAATACATTCATAAAGAATGTGCTTGATACAATTGATTTTATGAAAGAAAGAAAGAAAGAAAGAAAGAGAGAAAGAAAGAAAGAAAGAAGAAAGAAAGAGAGAGAGAGAAAAAAAGAGAGAGAGAAAGAAACAAACAAACAAAGAAACAAAGAAACAAAGAAAGAAACAAAGAAGCAAAGAGGAATAAAGAAAGAGGAAAAAAGAAAGAGGAAGGAAGGATAGAAAGGAAATAGAGAGGAATGAATGAGGGAGATAAAAAGTAAGAAAGGAAGAAGAAAAAGAAAATATTATAAAGAAATGTTAAACCAATCTGAGAAAAATGTTGTTTTATACAATATTGGTATATACATCACTATCAGCACTTACCTGCACCTCCAGTCTGGTGTAGTATTTGCTGGATTTCATCATTTTAAACTTACACTTTTAATTCCCCTTCTATACTCTTTGAAAGGAAGTAATCAAGCACAGTGACACATAAGGCAGGAGGCATTGTGCTCAACCTCTCTAAGAATGAAATATATACACAAATTATTTTGAATTATTTCAAATGAGATTTTTTTTAATGTAGAAAGTTAAAACATTCCCAATGTATTTCCTTAAAAAAATAGATTTTGTGATTACTTCTTGACTACATTCTGTCCCCCAACTCACAGACTCACAGATATTTGTTCTATACTTTGGGTTACAATTCAAAACTACTTTATTTTTTGCTCAAATCATTCCACTTTTGGCCATTGAGTGGTCTTTCAGTTGGCTGTTTAATCTTTTTTTTTAAAGTATTTTTAAAAAGTATTTATTGTTGGAGAATCTAAGATGGCAGCATAGGTAAACACCTACACTGCTGCCTTGCACAACAATTTCAAAACTACAACTAAAAGACAGAACAGACATCATCCAGAACCACAGGAAAGCTGGCTGAGTGGAAATTCTACAACTAGAAGGAAAGAGAGGGTCTGGCGGAGAACCAGAGGAGCTGCAAAAAGCTGAGGTACGGAGACGCACGCTGAGAGAGCGGGTGCCCGAGTACCTGGCTGGCTTTCTCTGGCAGGAGGGAAATGGAGACTCTCAAAGGCATTGAACCCCTTGTCTTATGACACTAAAACCCAAATCCAGCCGAAACTCATACTGGGGGAGTTTGGACTGTGAAAAGGGGGAGGTGCATGGAAATTTAGGGGAGGCACAAAAGATCAGAGGTCTGGTGGCGTGCCCAGCTCTACGCACACAGGACAGATTTCTGATTGTGTGGCTGGCTTTTGCGAGTGGGAGGGAGACAGACCCTCCCAACTGTGCCACTTCTGACTCCACTAAGCTCCAGTTTCGGGTGAAACCCTGAGGACCTAAACTCGTGTGGTCCTGGTGTGCAGGAGAGCTGGAAAGGCAGCGGTCTGGAGGCACTGTGGGCTGCACATACAAGGACCACTCCAGCGATTACCCAGTCACTTGAGACTCAGGGGCCATGGAGGGCAGGGCCAACTGGAAGTCAAGGCGGTCCCTTAATCCCTGAGACTCCACCCATTCCAAGCTCAACAGAGAGGCTTCTGCGGTTTTGAAAGTCCGGTATCATAAGGCTGAATCCAACAGAATTTCTCCCGGCATAGTGAAAATGCCGAGACAAGGGAAAGGATCACAAACAAAAGAAATGGAGGAAAAGAAACGACTGGATGTAGAGTTCAAAACCACGCTTATAAGGTTTTTCAAGAATATGCTAGAAAAGTTGGATAAAGTTAGCGAGAGCCAAGAGGAGATGAAAAAGGACCAACTAGAGATGCAAAAGATTCAACTAGAGATGGAAAAGGTCCAACTAGAGATGAAAAAGGAACAACTAGAAATTAAACATACACTAACTGAAATAAAAACCATTATACAGAGTCCTAACAGCAGACTAGAGAAAAGCAAGAATCAAGTAAAAAATTTGAAATATAAAGAAGCAGGAAACATTCAACTGGAAAAGCAAGAAGAGAAAAGAATCCAAAAATGTGAAGATAATGTAAGGAGCCTCTGGGACAGCTTCAAGCGTACCAACATCAGAATTGTGGGGGTGCCAGAAGAAGAGAGAGAGCAAGATACTGAAAACCTATTTAAAGAAATAATGACTGAAAACTTCCCACATCTGGTAAAAGAAATAGACGTACAAGTCCAGGAAGCACATAGAACCCCATATAAAAGGAATCCAAAGAGGACTACACCCAGACACATCATAATTAAAATACCAAGAGCAAAAGAAAAAGAGAGAATATTAAAAGCAGCAAGAGAAAAATAGTTCATTACCTACAAGGGAGCACCCATAGGACTGTCAGCTGATTTCTCAACAGAAACGATGCAGGCCAGATGGGAGTGGCAAGAAATATTCAAAGTGATGAATAGCAAGAACCTACAACCAAGAATAATCTATCCAGCAAAGCTATAATTCAGAATTGAAGGGCAGATAAAGAGCTTCACAGATAAGAAAAAGCTAAAGGAGTTCATCAACTCCAAACCAGTATTATATGAAATTCTGATTCTTTTTTAGAAGAGGAAGAAGAAAAAAGTAAAAGACAAAAAATTATGAACAACATATACATATCTATCAACAAGCGAATCAAAAATTAAGTAAATTAAAAATTTGATCAACAGAATAAACTGGTTAATATAGTAGAATCAGGAGCACAGAAAGGGAGTGGACTGATAATTCTCAGGGGGAAAGGGGTGAGGGGTGTACAGGGAGAGACTGGACAAAAATCATACACCTATGCATGAGGTCAATGGGAGGAAGGAAAGGGCAGAGGGAAGGGTGGGAGCTGGGTGGAGGGGTGCAATGGAGGGGAAAAAAGAGAAACAAATGTAATAATCTGAATAATAAAGATTTAATTTAAAAAAAAGATTAAAAGAAAAGTATTTATTGTTGAAAGTATTATATATGTCCTCTTTTATTCTCCCATTAACCCCTTATAGTCCATCCCTGGCTAATGCCTCCACCAAACTACTGTCTGTGCCAATGAATTACATATATGCATATGGCTGTTTTGTCTCCTTGACATACTTTTATCTTGTGTGTGTGAGTGCACAATTTCTTACTTCCTGGCACAACAGGATACTCTAGGGTCTTTTTGTGTATTTCCTGCTCCAGTTCTATTAATCAGCCATTTGCTCAAAGAGCCCTGGCTTCTTTAATTGGAAAATGGTAATGAAGAAACCAAGATGTAAGTGGTAGGTGTACTTGTTGCTATTGGAGTATTATTGCTTATGGGTGATTTCAGCTAACAGAACAATGAAATGCACATGCTTTAATTCCTGTATATATACAGATCTATACATACATATATCTATATCTATATGTACCTATATCTATATGCCTATATAGATATAGATATAGATATAGATATAGATATAAGTATATTTGTAATCATGTGTATTTATCTTAGCCACACCTATACTGATGTCTCCAAATCTAACCATTACAATTATATGCTTCATTTTAGCATCCACCTCTTGTTTACCTATGATCTCCCACTATAAAAGTGAGAAACCAGGCTTCTGCTATCCACTGTTAGATACATTTCAAGATCTTTCAGTCTCCTAAATTATTTTTTTTCACTTGTATTATTAAGACTTACTTGATGTGCTATAAAATTTATTAGCTTTGATAAATACAACAAGTGATCTGTTAATCATTTCTATATTTTTGCCTTCTCCAGGTTTCTATTTCCCTTTGTATAAGTTTTGACCAAGAAATTGGTCCACTTCATCTAAGTTGGTTATATCAAGTCGGTTAATAGTGTGGTTCTGGTCAACTATATTGTTATTGATTTTCTACCTGCTTGATATATCACTTACTGACAAAGGGGTGTTTAAAGCTTCAACTATAATGGTGTATTTGTGTATTTATCCATTCAGCTCTATAATTTTCTGCCTCTCATATTTTGATGCTCTCTTGTAAGGTGTATAGACATTTATTGTTGCTATGTTTTCTTATATTTCTATATTCCTTCTATCTTTAAAAATGTCCTTGATCTGAAGTTGGCTTTTTCTAAAATTAGTATTGCTAATTCAGATTTATTTCAATTACTGTATGGAATATTTTTGTACATTCCTATCTGAGTTATGTATTTTTCTTTCTTGGTCTTTAGGTTCCTAGTTTGAATATTATTATCTTAGATATGGTTTTCATCCAGCTTGGTGCTAAGATTTCTGGAAATATGGATCTGTGGTTTGGTGTCTGTCATTAATTTTGGAACATCTTTATCCATTAGTGTTTCAGATAGTTCTTTGGCTCCATTCATTCTTCTCTTTCTGCTATTCCAATTATGCACATTTTCTACCTTTTGAAAATTTACACAGTTCTGAATGTCCTGTTTTGTTTTTTTTTTCATTTTTCTTTTGTATTTTAGTTTGGGAAATTTTTGTTGACCTGTCATCAATGTCAATGATTCTTTCATCACCCATGTCAAGTCTATTGATAGCCCATCAAGGAAATGTTCCACTTCTGATACAGTGTTTTTGATTTCTAATATTTTCTTTTTGTATTCTTAGAGCTGCCTTCTCTCTGTTTGTACTACTTATCTGTTTTTATGTGTTTTCTACTTTTCCATTAGAACCCTTAACATATTAATCATAGTTATTTAAAAATTCTTATTTAATAATTCCAACCACTGTGCTGCATATGAGTCTGGTTCTAATAGTTGCTTTGGCTTTTCAGACTATGTTCTTCTTGCTTGCTTTTTGGCATGTTTTGAAATTATTTGCTAGAAGCCAAACATATTATTCCAGGTAGTAGTAAATTATTAAATAGGCATTTAATGTAAGGTTTGTATTAATCTGACTAGAAGTTGGATTGTGTCTAATATTTGCTGTGGCTATAGATGGCAGAGGCTTCAGATTCCTCTAGGATTCTTGTACTGCCCTCTCTCATTGACTTTGGCCTTCCGTCAGTATTTCCCATCTGAGGGAGTCTGTGTCTTACAGCTCTTTAAACTGTAAAGCATTGTAATTATACTGAAACTTTGTTAATATGGTGGTAAGCTGTGACAGGGGCCATTGTTCTATAAGCTTTCACTTAAATCTGTCCGTTAGTTGATTTGTGTCTCTGGGCTTCAATTTTCTCAGATATTTTCAGTGATATCACCCTACCATCTATATTCACTTCCCTATTTCCCTGAGTACAACATTCCCAACATATTTCCTTGGGGAAAAAAACAACAACAGATTTTATAACTATGTTCTGTTGATTACTTCTTGACTATGTTCTGTCTCCAGATCCCCTGCCAACCTTTGGTGAGACAAGAAGGTTAGAAGGGGATGGAGTAAGAGAGATCAGGCTCCTGAAAGGTCTTTTTCCTGAAGACCAGCCATGTGTTATGGAGACAGCTCTGGTTGTATTTCACAATAATTACTTTTCTCCTCTCCTTGTCAGAGCCAGGAAAGATCTCAGCTCTTTATCATAGAATCTGGTACAGTTCCAAAAGCTAAAGCACTTAAATTGTGTGGTTCCCTAATATTTTAGCTCCACAAAACTTCTCACTCTCAAGGTAGACTACACAGCTTCTAGCAATTCAACAAAATTGCCATGTGGGTATCCCTGCAGCTTCTGAACTCCAGCTGCTTCTGTTACTGGTCAGCTGATCTTGGCTGCTTCTTCATGTGCCTGTTTCTCCCTAAAATCTGATTAGGATGGGTCCAAGGAAAGAAATTGATTTCCAATTTGTCCAGTAGTTTTCTTATCATAAATAAATAACCATTCTTATATCCTTTACATTTTAGAGCTAAAACAAGAAGTCGCTAATAATTTTTAAAAATTATATTCCTAGCTAGCTTTTTGTAAAGCAAATTAAATTGGATTAATGTTTCTTATGTTCTAATTCTGACATTCTTATTCTTTTATCTAATTAGATGTCATTTCAATAGGCTCAGTGGTTGGCTGATATTAACGAAAATATCTGGATACTGGAAATAATCATCATGAGGTAAAAAATGTTTCATGCTATATATATTTTTTATTGTTTTGTTTCCTATATCCTACTTCTGTGTAAATAATAATGATAATGAAATAATAATAATACAATTTAAAATAAATGGCTTGCCATACTCCTCTGACTAACAACTTCTACCAATGAGTTTTCTATTAGACATGCCCCCAGTCAGCAGTTAGATCCACTGAGGACTCCACAGACACCAGACATGTACAAGGTGTGGTTGAAAAAAATCTGTCTCTTAAAAAATTTTCTTCTTCTTAAAGAATAAATGTGGAGTGATGCCTCTTGCTCAGTTTACTTGAGAGTCCACTTTCTCTCTTTTGCTGAAAAAAAAATCAATAAATGGTTTCTCACTTCAGAGTTGGAGTAGGGATAGGGTGACAAGGAAAGGAAAGTAGAGGGTATCCCCTGCATGTAGCCTCTCCACAAAAGGCAGTGTTGCTAAAGGTCCACATTCAAACACTAAAGAATCTTTGCAATTGAATAATTATACCCTTTCCCTTCCGTCTATCCATAAAGGCAATTGGAAAGTTCCCCACAACCTCTTCCACTAAAAAAAATGACATTTCACCTGTCAGAATGCATAAGCAGCATTGACTACATCACCAGTGAGCTCCCATTCTATAATCACACACAAAAATAAGTATCATTTTTAGGCACATAAGAAGTGACCTTTAAGAAAGCCATTCATTGATTCTTATAGTTTTATTTATTCTAAGAAAGTTGAAAGTTTTAGTTACTTTTTTGTTTGTTTCTTTTCTCCTCCTTCTCTTTCTTTAATAGAATAATGAGATAATTGGGAGGTTGGTTCATTTTAGGGATTGAATTTATACAATTATTTCATTCTGTTTTGTGACTTTTGAAAGGTTGTGTTAATATCAAATTTGTGGGATAATCAAGAGGATAAATATAATCTCATCAAGATATTTTTGGCACTATTGTCTAAAATATGAAAGAATATTTAAAATGAATGTTATCTCTTTTCTCCCTTCACTTTACTCTGTTGCTACATTATGACATTCTTTTAGAAATATGCACTCCCTGACATTTTCAAGGGATCACATAGCTTTCAGATGTTGCTTTGACATCTCCATTTTTCTCAGACTATTACAAATACCTTGTGCATTGAACATTGCCCATTTTCCATATTTTAGTTACTGCTTTTAACAGAACTATATTTAATAAGGAAATGTGGATTTTCCCTTGCAATTTATTTATGTGTGTGTATGACAGGGAAAGAAATTAGAGGTCAGACATCCTTGCCTTGAATACTTATTCTAATGAAGTTAGGGCTCCGTATGTTTGGCACACGTGGATAGTATTCATGCTGAATAAGAGGCTATACAAATTATAGTTTTGAATAAATGAATAATTTCATATATGTTGATAATTCATGCACTGTCAAGTGAGCCAAAGAACATTGATGCTTTCCAAGTTTTTTTTTCTCCCTTTGCTCAAAGGGACATGATTAGATACATCTTTTTATATGAGAGGAGAATGAACAAATGCCCCTCCTCCACACTTCCCACATCTTGGCAGACTGTAGAGTTGACCTTCAGTATGTGCCTGCTTTATGTGTCTCAGCAGACCAGAACACCAACTGTTATTTCTTCTTTTCCCCATTGAAAGACTAGTGTTACCCAAATGAAAGTAAAGAAGATTCTATTGAATGTGGTCTTTAAGTAACTATAATGCTACCAGGCAGCATTGTTCCTGGTTTCCTATAGTAATTTCTCCTTTGGGGCTCATCAAAATGGACTTTTATGGAAAATGCAAGCCCAGAAAGTGATCAGCTTACTGGGCACAGATTGAGAAAGAGAAACAAATATTTTATATAATATTAATGTCTTCCTCTTAAGAAATCCAGTAGAATTTGATAACTTAATTTTAAATTTATATATACAATGACAATGACATCTTTTATTATTCTCAGAAGTTCCAGTTTGAGTTCAGGCTGGTTTGGGGACAGGTCTGGGCATATCTGATTAGTGGGAGCCAAATAAAACCTACAAACTGAGGGCCTGGAGGATCTTCCCAGGGAATAATAACATAGTGAGGAGAAGGAGTTAGGCACTAAGGCACTGAGCCAGCTGCATATTTTTTATTCTGAGTGTACTATGGTAGCTCCCAGGTACTCTGCACCTAGCCTAGTGCAATGGTTGTATGTGTGGATCTTAGAAATAAACTCTAATTCATGGAAAAACAAAACAACTTGAAATTGAAGGAGATGTTTCACCAAATATTATAAGATATTGGAGTACAAGTACTAATTTGAGGATTGTTTAATAGAACATGACATAGAATGGAGGAAAATACATAACACCTCACTGCAAAATTAGGTTATTCAGTGTTAGCTCATTTTTGGAGGGCATTAAGAAATGGAGTATTAGCCACACTTTGGCAAGTATTGTGCACACTTGTAACACTCCCCTGAGAACACCAAAAAATAGATGGGATGGACTTTACAGAAGTTTAGAGTTCTCATGTTAGAAAAGATAGTGATAATGGAATTATTAGAGTGAATGTGATTTCATTAATTCCTACAAGACAGAGAACACTGCGAAAAAGGCAAACTACACTTTTATATTTGAGCTACATCTAATCATATCCTCTAAACTAAATGCCATGTTCAATATTTCCCATTGGCTGAGGGAAATCAGCTTCTGTGCCTGTGTTAAATAAGATTATTTCTTAGTCTCGATATATTGAAGCTAGAAACATGATAATGAAGATTTTAAAGAATGAAATGGAGACAGGAAACATAGAAGATTAGGGGAGATAAATAATCTATTTTAAAACAATGTAATTTTCTTAAATTGATCTATTTGATTTGAAGTATCCTGTGATATTTCAGAATTATGTTCACTATTTTTAATATAACTTGCATTTAGACAAGCAATATGGAGAGTTTTTGACAGAGGAATTAAGTATTCTTTTCAAATTTTCTGGTTCTGTAAGAATTAATCAGCTGATAAATGAATTACCTAATAATTATTTTGTATATTTAGAGTACTCAGTTCTGACCTACCATAGTCCATTAAGAAATAACACTGTTTCTCCCTCAATTTTATTTTTGTCTTTCAGCTATGAAATAATTTGTGTGAAACATCTATGATTGAATTCTTGGTTTCAGTGTTTTATAGTTTTGCTTTGTTTTTTTTCTAACCCAAAAATTAAAGGCAAATTCCAGTGGGCAGAAATATTCAGAAAATGGATGCAAGTGTAAGGAGTTTCCAAAGGGCAAAACTTTAAAATCACACTTTTAATTAGGGCCCCACATGTCCATAGACTCTCTTTAGGTACACTGGTAAATATTATTTTTATAACCTAAGTAAATACTTGACTGGGTCTAATTCTTTATCACATTTCAAGGGAGAAAAGCCTACCAGGCCTTCTTTAGATGGAAATTACTTTTACTTGTCCTACTCGCTCTATTGGGTTATCTTACTATAGTGAAAGAGAAGATCAATAAAATTAGCAAAGCTTTTAATCATATTCTTGTAAATTAGGGCAATCCATCAGCTTTCTGCACCCAATATGAAAATTGGCTTAAAAATGCAGTAAGAATCACTGACGCAAATTTCTTCCCCACTCCTCCTCCATAGTAATGAAAATGGTGAAGAGAGACAAACATACATATATTGTCCCACCTTAACCCACAGAAAAGTAGGTTCTTCTCATATTTGTGTTGATAGTACAATTTCTATGTTACAGTATAAGAAGGATCTCTATTTGGCCATGGGATAGGTAAATATATTCAGATCCACTTTCCCATAAGAATATTTCATTTTACCAGGTTTGTAACTTGTATCTTGTTTGCTGTGAGTGAAGAAAATGGATTTAAATACTTTTCTTAGTGCATTTATCTTAGTACATTTATTATTCATGAAGCCAGAGAGTATACGAGAGGCAAAACATTTGGCTAAGTCTCCACAACAAAAATACATAAGGATTTATTGTAACAACAACTAAATAACTTGGACCAAAGACCCAGACTTTAAGTGCTAATTGTAAGTGTTTGAGGCATATATTTTTTTTCTCTCACTAACAATTAACTCTTATTCTAGTATATGCTTCCCTGGATTAAACATGTGAAAGGGTATGACTGTTTCTTTTCAACTGGCAGCTGTAATACCATTTACAAATCTAACAAGTTTTTCCAATACCACTTCCAGTTTTAAAATTAGCAACTGTATCTTTACTGGAGTTTGAGCTGAATGTTTAATTTCAATAAGGATAACTATCAAACCTGAACTTTGGAGTGTGCATGTTCCTTTCTTATGAAAAATCCTGAGGCCTTTGGCTTGTGGAATTGCAGTCTGAAATGTGCAATAGTATGAAATATTAAAATAGCATTCTGACCATCCTTCAGTATGGAATAATACTCTGAGTTATGTACTCATGTCTCTTACATCCAAGAGCTTTGCCTTTTGACCCAATAATATTTATTCTAGTGTTGAACTGGCTGAAAAGTTGAGGCATGGAGACCAATCCTATTGGGATTAAGTAATCAGTGAAAGATTTCAGCAAAAGGAAAGAAAATATAAAGAGTGACAAACACTTTACAATAAAAGAAAAGGAAAGGAAAATGTCATTAAGTAAAAGAGACAGGCATGCTTTTAAGATAATACCTTGTTTTCAAAACCATTTGTAAACTACCCTTTCTGTTAATAATTCTCAGATTGTATTTTCTATTAGGTTCATATTTGTTGACCCTGTAGGTTTTCACTGTAAATTGCCAGAAATAACTTTTTGATAGAAAAGTATCTGATTTGTATTTTAATCTCTAAGTACATAAAATATGAGGGCGCTAAGATACATTCTTTAGTTTTAGTTTTAGAAAAATCTTCTGAAGCAGTTAAGGAAAATGTTGGCTCTGATAATTACAGGTTTTGGTGCTTGATGAGTGGTTGCATCTAATACTGGAATCAGATTGTGGCATTGGTCTTGCTTCTGCCACATGGGTAGGTCATGTAAGCCTGACCAAGGGACTGCACCTCTTTGTTTCAGTTCTCTTATGTGTAATATGAAGAAAATAATTGTACCTCCCACAGAGTGTGTATGTGAGGATCAGAAGGGTTGATACATTAAAACCCTTTCAAATTATGAAATGTGATGACTCTCCTCTTCATAATAACCTGTGTCAAACTTTGGGACCTGATATATGTAGAGATGAGGGAAGGCAAAAGAAAAAAAAAATCTGGCTGAAATACAAAGCACCAAAACAAACAAAAAAACAAGACAAAACAAAACTAGAATTTAGAATTCATCTAAGGCACCAAAGTTATTTTACTTTAGATAATTAATCTCAATGTATCCTTTTATTTCCATTGAAAATTCATTGAATTTTAGGTAAAGGTGTAGGCATCCTTCTTTAAATATGGGCACAAGGAAACAGAAACATACAGGAGGAAGGGAGACTGGAAGTTTCACAATGTATTAATGCTGCATTTTATTTTCTATATAGAGACATTACAATAAATCACCAGGATCTTTTAGAAGCAATAAACTATTTTTGTATGAAATAATTCAAAGATGAAGCCTTTGGCTTTGTCCTGCCTGTACAAAACAAATTTTGGGCATGAGATATTAAAAGCATTATTAACTTATAGATTTGTTTTAACTAACAGTTAATTGAGTTGTAAAGATCATGAGAATTATCCTCTTGCCTCCATTTCTTCTCATTAATCACTTATTTCTAGTTTCCTTCTTTTCTGCCTCTTCCTCCTAAGTATTTTTGTTTGCAGGCCTCCCAAGAAGTTCCCTCTTGGGAACCCTCTTATGTCTGTATATTCTATTTTTTCAGTAACCAATTAGCAGTAACTGCTCTCCTAAAACCTAGATATGAATTGATCAAAATAAATGAAACTAAAATCTATAGAACATTATTAAAAGAAGATTCTTTTAAAAAAATCTAACTGAAGAAATTGAAGAAGATACAAATAAGTGGGGGCATTTACTGTGTTCATGGATAGGAAGAATTAACATAATTAAAAAGTACATACTACTCAAAGCAATCTATAGATTCAATGAAATTCCTATAAAGATACCAATTGCATATTTTATAGAACTGAAAGAAATATGCCAAAACTTTATGTGGAACTACAAAAGACCCTAAATAGCCACTGCAATCTTGAGAAAGAAGGACAAAATTGAAGGAATCATGCTACCCAATATAAAACTATACTATAGGCCATTGTGATCAAAAGAGTATGATACTGTCATAAAATAGTAATGCACCCCTGGCCAGTACCAGTGTGGCTCAGCTAGTTGGAGCATTGTCCAGTACACCAAAAGGTGATGGTTTGATTCCCAGTCAGGGCACATACTCGGGTTGTGGGTTTGATCCCTGGTTGGGGCATGAATGGGAGGCAACAGACTGATGTTTCTCTCCCCCCACCCCCACTCACTCTCTATCTCCCCCTCTCTTCAGTAAAGGATAAACAAAGAAACAAATAAAAACAGACATATAGATCAGTGGAACAGAGCAGAAAGCCCAGAAATCAACCCATGCCTCCATGCTCAATTAATATTTCACAAAGGAGACAAGACCATACCATGGAGTATTGGACAGGTACATGTAAAAAAATGACACTAGATCACCAACTTACATAAGAATAAATTCAAAATGGATATATGACTTGAATGTAACTCCTAAAATCATAAAAACCCTAGAAGAAAATATAGGCAGTAAAATCTCAGGTATCTCATGTAGCAATATTATTGCTGATGTATCTCCAAGTGCAAAAGAAACAAAAAAAATATTAATAAATGGGACTATATCAAACTAAAAAGCTTCTGCATAGCAACAGAAATCATCAACAAAATGAAAGGAACCGACTGTATGGGAGAACATATTAGCCAGTGATACAACTGATATGGAGTTAATTTCCAAAATATATTAGGAACATGCACAACTCAACACCAGGAAGACAAATAACCCAATTTAAAAATGGGAAAAGGACCACAATAGACATTTTTCCAAAGGAGACATATAGATGGCCAATAGACATAATGAAAAAAATGCTCAGTCACTAATTATGAGAGAGATATAAAGGAAAACAACAATGAGATACCTCACACCTGCCAAAATGGTTACCATCAATATATCAACAAAAGACAAGTACTGGAGAGAATGTGGAGAAAAGAGTGAATTGTTAGTGGGAATACAAATCAGAAAGAATATATGCACCCTTATGTTCATAGCAGTGTTATTTACAATAGCCAGGATTGGGAAACAACCCAAGTGCCCATCAGTAGATGAGTGGGTAAAAAAAGCTGTGATATGTTTACAGAATGGAATACTATGCAGCTGTAAAAAGGAAGGAACTATCTTTCCTTTTGTAACAGCATGGATAGACCTGGAGACTATTATACTAAATGAAATAAGCCATTCAGCAAAAGACAAATACCATATGATCTCACTTATATGTGGAATCTAATGAACAAACTAATGAACAAAATAGAACCAGAGACATGGTTAGATGGCACAGACTGACAGATGTCAGACGGGCGGTGGGTGGGCTGATGGGAGAAAGAAGGTGAAGAGATAGCTAAAGAACTTACATGCATAGCCCCTCCACACAGACAACAATGAGGTTAAGGCCAGAGGTAGGGGAAGGTGGATGGAGGGGACCAAAAGGGGAGGAAAGTAGGGGACATCTATGGCTACTATGTGATTATGATAAAACTAGTCACTTTTGTGATAAAAGTTAGACATTACAACTGAATCTTTGGCTATTATATCCATCATGGGAACAGCTACTCCACTAAAGGTTTTGATCTGACTGTTGTTTTTATGCTACTGTCTTCCTGGCTTGGCCTCACTTTTGATGGAGTCGTGCTTTGGTTTGGGTTTCCCTTTTGCTCCATGGCTTTGCCGC
Source organism: Lasiurus borealis (assembly GCA_004026805.1). NCBI lineage: Eukaryota > Metazoa > Chordata > Mammalia > Chiroptera > Vespertilionidae > Lasiurus > Lasiurus borealis. Next base: position 16,268 of record PVJN01022569.1, on the reverse strand, counting down.
ATTCCCTAAACACGCCCTATTTATTCTATCCATATGTCCATATGGCAGTGTCCATGTGAGGCCACACCATTTGCAATATGGTTCATGTTTGCTTTTTTTTTTTTTTTTTGCTTTACTCTAATGGGTCAGAGCTCTGAGAACACCCCTCAGTTCCCTGGGCGGGGGATAATCAAGCAGCCTTGGGGGAAACTGATTCTTACCATTGGCCTTTATGGCCCTAGCAGCTTCCCGCGAGATGAGGACCCGAAGGCTGGATTTGATAATGAAGAGTCTTCTTTGTGTTCTCTCATTATTTATGCCACATCTGCCTCTCAGCATTTGTGTCAACGAGTCGCTGTAATTACAGCCCTTGGATAATTTCCTCCGTTTTGCAACACATGCCCGACTGTGTGAGGGCGACATCAGAGAAAAACAACATTTACGTGGTCCATGCAGCATCAGCAGGCAGCCAGGGCCGCTATTTCGTTCGACATGGTTATTAGCCAAGTCAAACGGGTGGATTCTGCTCCAGCTTACCCAGAGAGACTGCAGGAGCTTGCTCGCAGTGCAGCATAGAGGATGGAGACCCCCTTTTCTATGTAAAAGCTGGAATTTTGCCCCAGAATCTTCCTGTAAGATGATTTACAGGACAATCTACTAAGCTGTCCTTAGAAGGTAGGTGAGGGTGTGAACAAGAAAATCATGTTCTTCTCTCTCTCATCTCTAGTCTCCCCACCCAAACAAAGAAGTAGCTCCCTGCCGTCTAGCAAAAATGCTATAAAGCAAATATCTGGTTTGATTAAATATGGAAATAATCTCCCCAAAAGTAAAGGTTAAACAAAAGGTGTTGAAAGTTGTTTGTATGTTTCAGCTCCTACTAGTTCCTTTTTGCTTTTTTCCTAAGATTGCTGCCGAGTCACCAGGGAGGGCTGGAAAAGGTGGACCTGGAGCAGGAGCTCCCCTTTGCCAGAAGACAGCTCCTTTCTTGTAAATCCATCAGGACAAAAGGAAAAAGACCTTGTGTAGTATGGCTTCTTTCCTGATTAATGCTGTGGGTATTCAGTGACTGACGCACCATTTGTAATTTCTATTCTTGACTCACTAATTGGAATGGGAGACATTGTAAATGAGCTCTTATTTAACTGGGTGTTATGTTTTCTCAAAGAAACTACAAATTCCATTTTGTAATCCTAATACTAGCTATGACTGCACAAACAACAAACAAAAAACAGGAACATAGAGAAATGGGAAAGGAGGGGTATGTTAGATATTTTCTAAGATATACAGAAATAATCTTTCCTTGTTGCTACAAGGAAGCAATGTTTGTCTCTCCCCCTCCCCTTATCCCCCCTCTAAGCTGAGTGGATTGGCTGTCCATGTGATTTAAGATCACAAAGAAACTAAATGACCATAAATGTCCATCCTTCACTTCCACTTTGTCTTGGACCCACAAGGTCAAAGCATTGTCTCTAAAATGTTGCTGTGAAAATTCCATCCAGAAGGGTTCACAGACTAATCTCTACACTTCTATCAATATGAATAATCTCTGTAGTTTTCCAAAGCAGACTACTTTCTCAAAAGAAAGCATGTGTCAGCACCCTAGTAGAAGGTTCTTTACAAAATACCGAGGAATGGAGATGCTCTGTTTGAAAAGGAAAGACAGTTGCCAGTTAGCCCAAATAAATATTTCTCAGCAGTGACCTTGACACCCATCCATGAGACTTTTCAGCTCTGCAGAACATGTTTTGAAAATCACTTAACCTAATGATCAGGTTAAAATGATACAATTGAGCCTTGCGTGGATTCAACCTCACTGGTTATCTTGTGGAGCAGTGAAAAGGCAGGTATAGAGAATGGGAGGAGAGCAGTAGAGGGGTGGAGAGTGACGCTGTGGGGGCCAGTCTCTGTAGGACCCACAGTGACGCACTTGGAGTTGGCATCAGTCAGCAATGCAAGTGCTAGCAGTGGGATTTCATTTAACATCCTAGGAGTCCTTAGTATCACAGGACTCCTTCCCAGCTTCCTAATAGCCTGTCCGAGGTATGGATGCCTAAAATTTCTGGCATACATATTATCATTTTCTTGGGGTTCCATGTGGTCTTTTTTGATGTACTATGCTGGGAGAAATTGTGAAAGCAATGCAGACAGCCTACACACCAGGGAGTATAATAGAGAGCATTTAGAATGAACTTTATCTCAGTATCAGGATATGCCCCACTCACTAGAGAAGGGCAAAATCAAGAAAGGTATAAAACGTTAGGTTGCACCCAGACAACTTTACAATTGAGATAAAAAATAAAACCTCAAGGAGAGTTTTCAAAACTCTGAGTATCTCCCAGCATCCGCCTGAAGTCCAAAGAGCTGATCCTTTAAATTACTAGTAAATAAAAATTGTAAACAAATACTTTTTGTTTTCAAAATTGATTTGACTTTTCTTGTTGGGAGTGAATAAAAGCTTTCTTGTGATCATCCTGTTTTAGGCAAGAATTGTGCTTCAGGGTTAAAAAAACAAAAAACTGCTTTAACTGGGACAGTGATGAGAAAAATTGCTCCAAGCAATTTTTGATAATAAAATTTCACAGTAAAAAATAAACTACAAACCACTGACCTGGCCCATTGTCTTTCTCAATGCTACAGTTTTGCTGCTGGAGAAGAGAGTTTCTGATTCAAGAATCAAACGTTTTCATCTCTCAGGGGATGTTGTCCTTTATCAGAGCCTTCTTGGTGGATAAATATGTAAATTACTATGCAAAGCAGGATGGAGTAATTCAAATTGACAGTGCCCCATTTTTTTTTTTAATTAAAATGTGGAAGCCTTGAAAATGTGTCTGTTGACAACAAAGGAAGTTCTTGTTAAGATCAATATTATTTGGTATCGTTTTCATATAATTTTCAAGCAGATAAATTCTTCTGTCTTTATTTTCTATTTTGAATCTCCCCACATCAATGTATGAGATATAGTTTCAATGAAAAAATATAAATTTTAGTGATATTAAACAATGTAGATTATTTCCTTTATTCTTCTTCTAACAATTGTAAAGCTGCTGTATTTGACCTTTAATAAAGAGCATCGACATCTAGCAATTATTTACAAAAGAATTAATTGCTATATTTGACAGAGTACATCATCACAATTTGCTATCGAGCTGCCACCTAGTCTGCCAGTTTTTGTACCTGTGTTCATCTACTCTGCCTTTCCTACCTTGACATAGATGAGGTGTCCCTGTTCTTACCTAAAACAAACCCTTCACCGGGCTCTGAATTCCTTCACCTCGTAATTTCTCTTGATCTTTGATTTGCCAGCATTCCCCTTTTTCTTTGGTATCATTCCTTTCATCTTTTTGGATCTTTCCCATCATCATGAGTCACTCATCTTAAAACAAATAATAAATTAACTTGGCTCCAAACAATTAGAGTATTTCTCTACCTCCATAGCAAGACTTCTAGTAAGCTTCATTATACATTACTGCTTCCACTTTTTTTTTTAACTCCTAGTCTCTTCAATCCAATCTAAATTAAGCTTAATTTATTAAGATCTCCAAAGACTTGTATCTTGACAAAACTATTGGTTAATTTTTTGTCTTCCTCTTTGTAGATTTCTTAGCAGCTCTTGATGTCTTTTTTTTTCTGACCTTCAGATTAATAGTCAACTGCCTACTTAAAAATCTCACAGTTCCAGTCCAGTTGACATGGCTCTGTGATTAAGCATAGAGCTATGAACCTGGTTTCAGACTTGATCCCCAGTAGGAGGCATGCAGCTATCAATGATTCTTTCTGATCATTGATGCTGCTATCATCTCTCCCTCTTCCTTCTTTTTTGAAATCAATAAAATCTATATTTAAAAAAATAATCCAGTAGTCCCTACAAACAGTATGGCCAGAAGAAAAATAGGTTTCCCCATTCCCTTACCCATACAGAGATCCCAGAATCCTCAATCTACATAATCTTTGATATTTAATAAATAGTAATATTATCCATCTAGTAGCTTCTGGGGTCAACTCCTGTCTTTTTGTTTGTTGATACTGCAGTGGAAATGGAGGGAGGGACGGTATGGAGAGGAGGAGAGAGAAAAAGAGAGGGAAAGAGAGAGATGTTGATGTGAGAGAGACACACTGACTGGTTGTTTCCTACACAGGCCCAAATCAGGACCGGGGGTTGAACCTGCAACTCAGGTTCATGCACTTATCCAAAAATCAAATTATAACCCTCTGTGCACAGGCCAATGCTCTAACTAATTAGCAACAATAGTGAGGGCCAAATCCTGTCTTTAATTTGTGAGTTTCTTCCCATTCCACATTCAATTCACTAGTACAACCTGTTGTTCTACTTACAGTATTTATTTTTGGTATGAACTTTACTATTTCAACCAGAGTCAAAGATAACATATCTAGCCTAGCCTTCTAGATGATCACAATCTTTCTACCTTATTGTACTTAATCTTTTATAAAATCATAATCTCCCAGTCCCTACCTGATGTGGCATTTGCCTACCCCTCAAATCCATCTCCCTGTATTTTCTCCCATGTGTTACTTTTCTGCCACAGTAGCTTGGAATATTTATTCCTCAGCACGTGATTACTACTACTCCACATTCAAGTACCAGATTAAATGTCACCCATTCCAAGATACTTTCCCAGGCCAATGTGGCTAACTAAGAACTAATGAATGCCACCCATTCCCCAACCAGTTTCTCTTTTTTACATTCTTTTATTTGTAACGTTACCCTGGGGTACATTTTTAAGTATTTTATTATTTTCTATAACTTATATATGAACACAAGGTTTTTGAAAGGAGGAACTTTTGCTTACTGAAATGAAGACTAGTACCCAGCACAAAGTATGGATTTTTATGAATATTTGGTAATTGACTGACTTAATTATGGCTTTTGTATCTGAGTACAGTCCATACAGAGACAAGAGAGAGAGTGATTTCATACAGAGCTAGAAAGATGGTTTTACATTATAAAAATATTTTTTAGGAACCAATATTAAAATTTTCTAACATAGTTTAAGATCTTTAGATGATGTTTACCTATGTAATAAATAAAGGTGAGAAAAATAGATAAAAGGATAAAGAAAAACAACTCTTACTAAATTTATAAGATGTTGGATGCATTAGATAATTTAATTCAACTCAACAAAGAAAATTATTGGTATTTACATCATGTCAACATGGGTCATCTATCAGACATTGAGTAAATCTATAGTTGATTAGTAGAGGATAACATCTTCCTATTTAGTACATTGCCTGTGCATCTTCCATTCTTACTCTTCTCAAAGTATACACGTTGCACAAAATGTTTCTGATTTTTATTCTATCATCTATAGTTAGAGAATTCAGTGGATATAGATGGTATCATGCAACATGACCTATAGCTCTGAAGTATGCTCTTATTGCTCAAAATATATTACAAGAACACAGTATGCAGAGAGGATTCAGAAATAAATACCTACCACCTACCAAGCATGAGCATAGAAAAATTATGGCAGTAAACAGAGATAGCCATGCTTTGCTTCAAATTGTTTAGCCCTTTATAAAACACATTCAGAAAATGAACTGTGTTTGTATTATTGGCATGGAGTACACACACACACACACACACACACACACACACACACACACACATATATATTAAGACAGATTCTATTAATGGTACTATTAAATTGAAGAGATACCTCCTTATAAGGTGTTTACTATTTCCAAAAGAAGCAAAGACTTTTAGAAAGTAAAGGATAGATTTTCAGTGTTTCTTGAACCAGTTTCTAGGGGATAAAATTGGACCCATTTATCCACATTATGTTGAGACATCTTTTTCTTATAGGGATTTTTTTTAATGTTCAGTTTTTTTTCTCCTTCTTCTGTCAGTATTGCTGACTAATCCTGTATTTTTCTGAGGGTCAGTTTTTAATTGTAAGCAAGAGACATAAAACAGGAATACTTATAAGAAATGGGAGTAGCTGCTTTATTTTATAAGGATTTTATAATCTTTAAGTTCTTATGGTTCTCTTATGTAAGTGCCTCAGCAAAGTCCACACATGGACTACAGAGCTGAGCTACACATTACCCTAGGTCAGTGGTCGACAAACTGTGGCCCGGGAGCCACACGTAGCTTGCAAGCCACGGTTTGCTGCTCTGTTGACTAATTAGTTTGCTGACCACTGGACTAAACTCTCTATTTCAATAATTACAGGCTGTTGTTGTTCCTTGTGATTAAGCTCCAGACCAGTGGTCGGCAAACTCATTAATCAACTGAGTGGCAAACTTTGGCTCACGAGCCACAGTTTCCCAACCACTTGCCCTAGGTGATTTGACTGTTATATTTTTCTCCTCTTCTTTCACATGGATAATCTAAGGCAGATCAGGTATGAGGACAGGCTACTTACCATTGCCACAGTTAGTTCCTGGACAAACCACTACAACCAATTTTAAAAATAAAAATGCCTCCCTAACTGGTTTGGTTCAGTAGATAGAGTGTTGGCCAGTGGACTAAAGGGAACTAGGTTTGATACCAGTCAAGGGCATGTACTTTGGTTGCGGGCACATCCCCAGTTGGAGGTGTGCAGGAGGATGCTGATTGATGTTTCCCACTCTCTCTCCCTCTTTCTTCCTCTCTGTAAAATCAATAAAAAATAAAACCTATTGATCACCTTCCTGTTAAGTTCTTTACTGTAAGTGAGCAAGTGTATACCCTGCAGAGGCTAGAGGTATTTGAGTCCTGTGAAGCACATAAAGGTGGCAGAAGATGGAGTCTGCTTGCACCAGGACTTGAATTTGGAGGGTGGGAAGGGGATAGAAAAGAGGCACATATTAAACAATATCAACATCTGAAACATTTCAGAGTTTTGAAAGAATTTTTACATGTCACTTCATGAAAATATTAAGAAAACAAGACATTAGCTAATGAAGACCTAAGCTCTGTGATATAGGCAGTACATTTTTAAATATAGTTAGAAACATGGGGCTTAAACATTGTAGGCAAGAACCTCTAATTATGCATTCAAAGCTGAGAGAAAGATGTGGGTGATCCAAGGCAGGCTTAGCACATTATTCAGGTGTCACATGATGCTAAGCATCAGTGGTAGAAAGGGATTAGAAGGATTGCTCAACTCTAAAGATGAAGAAAGTTTGGGATCCATGTTAATTGTGATAGTGAAAATTAAAATGGCACGCAATTATATGGATGAACTTATGCTAGTTTATTACTCAAAATATTATATTTTTATTCTTATTAAAGTGTATGTTTATTTACTCCTAAAGGGTATGATCAAATATTTGGTATGTCTTAAAGTGGAAGACATCTTAGAAATGAGGAAGTATGAAATAGGTCTTAATTCAAAATAATTAATTTAATGCAACCTTCTGCTTTTTCTTTTTCTTTTTAATATATTTTTTATTGATTTCAGAGAGGAAAGGAAAGGGAGAAAGAGAAAAAAATCAATGATGAGAGAGAATAATCAATCAGCTGCTTCCTGTATGCCCCTCTGGGGATCCAGCCAACAACACAGCAAGTGCCCTGATCAGGAATCAAACTGTGACCTCCTGGTTCATAGGTCAATGCTCAACCACTGAGTCATGTAAACTGGCCAGGCAAACCTTCTACTTTTTCAATTCTGCATGTTGAAGGTTCCACCAGATGCTGAATGATAAGTTTGTTTGTTTTTTAAATATATTTTTATTGATTTCAGAGAGCAAGAGAGAGAGAGAAACATCAATGATGAGAGAGAATCATTAATCAGCTGCCTCCTGAATACCCGCTACTGGAGATCAGGTTCAGAACTTGGGCATGTGCCCTGAGCAGGAATCAAATGGTTACCTACTGGTTCATAGGTTGATATTCAACCACTGAACCATGCCAGCCGAGCTTGTTTGGCTTTTTTGATGCACTATTTATTGCTCTTGAAAAGTGGTGCCCATATATTCCAGAGGTAAATTTTGTCAGCAGTGTGTCTGGCTACCTGACCATTATATCTGAACTTAGGCACCTCTGTAAGGAACCCCGGGGGTCAGGTTTGCATTCAGCTTTTGTTTCACTTTCTATTTCCTTTGCTTGTCCTTCAATGGCAACCATGGTTTATTTGGGTGGCCATATTTTTCACATTAACTCCAGCACCCAACTCATTGTTTAGACTATTTGTTAGGTCACAGAAGGAGGAACACATGAGGCCAGAATGGTGAGGGATTACAAATTTATTCGATCATATGCACACCAGGTGGCTGAGCCTAAGATGGCTTCAGCACTCAGTGACAGGAGTCAGTGGTTTTTAAAGGACTTTTGGCAGGCTTTTTCTGGGCGGGGATTTCTCTGTGCAGGTCCAGAGTGGAGGGATAATGGAATGTAGTCTCAGCAAGCAAAGTGTGGTCTCAGCAAAAGGGAATATCCACAGTGAACTTGCCTGAAAAATCAGTTCCTGGGGGAGGGGTATTGATTCAATTGCTTCATCAAATCTAAGATTATTATATTTGAAAAAAACGTGATATTTTATTTGTCACCTTCAAATTCATTCCTCAAAAGCAGGAACAAATGTCTGAACACAAAACACTGTATTATAACTTGCAGTAATAAAAAATACCCTCAATTGAATGGTTTATAAAAATAGTGATCTGGGACCCCTCGGGGATGTCCGATAGCCAGTTTTGGCCCAGTCCCCATAGGCCTGATCCTATGCATTGAGCATCTGTCCCCTGGTGGTCAGTGCGTGTCATAATGACCAGTCCTTTAGTCATTTGGTTGTTCGGTCACTTAGGCTTTTATTTATATAGATGCTGTTTTGTGTTAGTAGTTGTTAGTAGTAATTCTAATGATATGTGGTTGATGTCAGGCATACAGATACCTTGCAGACCATACAACTGAAAATTGATCAATTCATTACCTATCTTTTCCCATTTAATTTTCATAATACAAGTAGCAACTAGCATCCTCATTTTATGGAGAGGATGCGAAGGCTCAGAAGCTAAAATATCTTCCTTGCCATGATATGACCAGACAGTAGCAGAACTAAGATTTAAGTATAGTGGGCTCTTTCCCAGCCATGACTCACAGATCTCAAAGAAGAGGTTTGACTATCTGTGAGATCCAATTTGAGAAATGCTGAGTTATCATACACATATTGGTTGTGTCATAATGAAATATTAATTTTCCTATTTTTCTGCTAAATTCCTAGGTCTCTGAAGAATAGATATTCTGGCTTCCTTGCCTTTGTATCTCTAGAGTCTGTGCAGCATTGTGCAATTATGATATGGAAGGCCTGAGAGAGCACCTTTAAATTTACTTGGAAAGGGATTCATTACCTTTTTCCAAGCAGGTGAAAAAAACTAAGACAATAAATAAACAGAACTCAAAGTAATTGAAAACCAGTGACCCAAAGTCTATGATACAAGAGGGTTTCGGATATGATCTCCCTGGAGACAGGAGCACTAAATGCTTCTCTGACTATCTGAGCCTTGAGTGGATTTTCTCATTGGGAGGAAGTAACAGAGTGACACACATCCCCCTGCCATTCCTCACATTACTCTTCTCTCTCTCTCTCAAGCTTACTTCCCAACACAGAAAGATCTCTCAGTGATACTGCTGAAATGAATAAATGAATGTAATAATGAAACAGGTAATATTCCAATCAGTAAGTTGTTGAGCACAGGGGACCCAGCACCTGAGAGCAACATCTGTGGCTGATCAGTCTAGGGTGCTCACCTTATGGGTGCATCATATGGGTCAGTAGGGAAGCTTTGCACACATGGGCCCGGTGTGGCCTGTCTGGTAAACACGAGTGTCCCAATTTGTCCACACAATAGGCATGATGCCAGAGCCAAATCGTTGAGAGTTCTTTAGTAAGGAAGGCTGGAGGCCCAGGAATTGATGTTCTTTCCTGGTTTTAGGGGAGAGAGTCTAGGGAAGTGTGATAGATGTTCTGCAGGAGGCTGCTCGAGCTTTTTGTTTTACAGTTACTTCCAACATTATAATTACTGAAAGAAAATTTTGCAATTATAAGGAGTAAATTTACCATGTGAAAAATTCTATTGTTTTCCTCAAGTGACATTACAGAAATGAAATCTACTTCCCCGCCCTGCTTAGAGTTCTACATTCTAGGCTAGACAAATGTGACACATATTGTAACTTAATACAATTGTTCACTTAGCAAACTCTACACTACCCATCTTCCCCCAGCCCGCTCCCGCAAGAAACAACCAAACACACACACAAAAAAATCTGTCTCTTGCAACTTGCCTTCAGGTAGAATTTCTAAAAGAACAAAGCTTAATAGCGTTTGAAAACAGAAAATTACAGTGATCTCATTCATCAAGCCAGACTTCTTCGAAGTCAGAATCCTGAGTGTATCTGTGCGGAAATGATGCCCCAAACTCTGTATTCCTGGAGATACAGGAGATATACACACGCCATCCATTTTCCATTCTTAAATCTCAGTGTTGTATTCAAGAAAACGAATATTTCTCCTTACTAAACATACTATCCTCTTCATTATGCATTTAGCAAAACCGTATAATAGAGAGCTCTGGAAAAAGTCATTATAAATGTTATTCTTTTGTCTTTATGAGACATCTTGCATTTGGTTTGCTCAATCCTTTGCCTAAATGCAAAATGAGATGACTTTCTCAGAGCTTCCCCATCCATTTCAGGTGGCCCACAGATCAAAACCAAAACCCAAAGAGCCGAGCTCAGTCCAGGGCTTTTAGGTTTTGGGAAACCCAGGGTGGAAATAAAGTCCTTCAGTTATTCGTGAAGACTTTCTCGCCAAAAGTGTCTGGAACTTTTGTTTAAAAAAATATACATATATGTACATGTAATAACCTGTTTGTTGTTTTTTTTCCTGGGGAATTTCAGAAGCTCAATTCACTTTTAACAGCCCAAACAAGGTTAAATACATCGCGGATCCTTGGTCCTCAACTCACCTCCAATTGTGTGAGGAATTTCATGTGAAGCCAAATGACATAAAATTGATCATTTCCTTGCAAGATGATCTCAGGCTTTCCCCCTGTGATTCTTTCAGCAAGCAGTACCCTTCCCTCCCCAGCCGGGCCCCACTCTAGAGACTAGGAAGGCGCAGCAGCTATTTCACACCTTTTTATCTTTGAAAGCTTGAAATTAGAGCATAAGGTATAATGCAAATAAAGATTTAAGCACATATTAAGGAAAGCATTTTGACACTTTAAGAATTTCACCTCCTCCTAACCAGCTCACAGACAGATTACATGCAGAGAGAAACAGGTTAATACTTACATAACTGATTGAAAATTGGTGCTAATATGCTTCAGGTGGAAATGAGCAAGCTCTATCTGACAGCTGGGCTAGTCCAGGGTTCTGCATATGAAAGTACTACATGGAAATATAATTTATCTCTATGTAATGATGTTTATTCTCTGAAAATTAGGTTAAAATGGAAGAAATCATTTTCTTCATCCTCAATTAAAACAAATAGCTAATGTTTAGCTCCACTTTAGCTCCCATGGCTTTGGGGACAAATTCTTCCATTTTACAAGTAAGCCACTGTCTATATTTGTCTGGGACGAATGGCCAGAAGGATGGGAGTCTTTTAGCAAAGGTTAAATGCAATTGTACCACATCCAAGAAGGCTAATTTTCATGCACAGGGGTTTTTGAGGCGAATTTGTGTAATGAGTGCACTGGAAATTGAAAGACGAGATTAAAGTGCTGTTGGTCCAGTGCAGAGATTTCAGAAATGCTTATCATCCCCTTGCAGCTGAACACAGCTCAGATTAAAAACCGATCTGACAGAAAGGGCGGCTGACTGCAAATGTGCGGCTTTTCGTCCACGCTAATTGCAAAGTGCATATTAAACATGAGGCCTGTGATGAGAGCAGCTGCAAAAGTCTTTATCAATATTAAGAGACTGTCCACCTACATAATAAGGATCATTACTGATGAGGAAATTCTGAAAAAGAAATTGCATTTAATAACACATCAAGCAATATCTCTGAATTTCAAAAATCTATTTCTCCATCCCCCAAGAAGGTGTGAGTTTGCCTTCTCTCTGGAGCCAGGTGACAGATCAGATATGAAGACAATATCATTCAGTTTCTATTAATACAAGCCTGTTTGCTTTGAAAAGTGCTAGTGCGGAACCCCTGTGGAGTCAACTATTCCCTGACAGGAAGCAACTACAATTTTTCCAACCCACTGGAATTATTTGAGAGAGGTGACACCTAAGGCCACTTTAATTGGGAAGTTGCCAATATCACCGGAACTAGACTCTATCACCTTGTTCCCATCCCTACAATAACTGGCAACATTAGGGCCATGACCTGAGTGCAATCAAATTGAAGGACTGTAAGAAATGCTCCTGGAGTCTCTTTTTCACTCTGTAGGGTGGTAGAAACACAATCCTATATAATAAAATTATCCCCTTGATGGGTCATTCGACCAGGGGACCCGGAGTTCTATCACTCGCTATGACATGTGCTGACCATCAGGGGGTGGCATGGAACATGGTGGGCATCAGCAACACAGCACTCGCAACAGGTAGCAATGGAGGTACTGCTGGCCCTGATGGGCCCCAAAGAGATTGGGACCACAGCAGGATAGTGGAGTAGGTGAGTGGGCAGTGCCAGGCCAAGGCAGATGCCAGCAGGAGCCCCATCACCTGCCAATCGCCCTGCAGATGGTGACCAGCAGTGGCAGCAGGGGAGGGGGGAAGTGCTGTGGGAGCCAAGCAGGAGACCTGGCTCTGATTGTTTGCCCTGCAGGCAGGGCTTTGAGGCTGTGAGGCTGGGGACACAAGCTGGGGCCCAATCTCTGCAGGCCACCCTGAGGGATCCTACCTATGCATGAATTCATGCACAAGGTCTCTAGTACAATATATAGATGGTGTGTTACAGAATTGCACACCTGGAACCTATATACTTTTATTAACCAATGTCACCCCAATAAATTCAATAATTTTTGGAAATAAAAAGTATAAATAAATAAGTAAGTAAATAAATAAATAAATACAGCCTCCATGATCCTTGTGAAGTAAATGGAATACCCTGAAGGAGAGCAACTAGCATACAATGAGCATTCTACATATAGAAGTTTACTTCATCTTTTCTTTCAGTCCTTTCTCCATCTCTTTCTTTCTTCCTTTTTTTTTCTTAACACTTTTGAGTTGATATAAACCTGAGATACCCAACTGCTATTCTGTTCATTTTCAAAATAAATGTTACACATTTTTGTTTGCTTTTTATAGTTGTTCCCTAAAACCTAATGCGCATGATAAATGGCTTTCTAATAAATGATAATTATGAGGCATTAAAAAGAGCACCCAGAAAATTCAGCCTGTTGGGGAAGGCAAAGTGAGAAGTCAAGTAATAAAAATTGCAGAAATATGCTACTGAAAGACATTTTATTTTTCTTTGTATTAATATAATTCAATCAAGTTATTCAGGATATAAGACAAAAGTTCCAAATATCTAACTAATAGCCATTTAATCTGTTACAAGGCTCTAAAAATATTATTAAATATCACATATATGCAAAAACTTTATAAAATGTAAGAATTCTTTGTAAATAGCTGTAAGACAAAACTCATGTGAGCCCAACCTGAATAAGAAATGGAATGTTGGAACCCCTATGAGGCCCCATCTCTACTGTGTGCATCTTCCCATGAGCCCCTCCTCTTCTCAAATGTGACTTTTTCTTGACTTTATTTATTTGTGTTATTTTTAATCCACAGCTGAGGATATTTTTTCCATTGATTTTTAGAGAGGGTGAAAGGGAAGGAGAAAGAAAGAGAGAGAGAAAGAGAGAAAAAAAATTGATGTGAGAGTGACACATTGATTAATTACCTCCTGCAGGTGCCCCGACCAGGGCTAAGGATGGAATCTGCAACCTTGCAATCGAGGAATGTGCCCTTGACTGGGAGTGGAACCTGCAACCTTCAGTCCTTGGGCTGATGCTCTAACCACTGAGAAAATTAGGGCTCTTTTGATTTTTATGATAATCATTTCCTTGCTTTTATAAAGCTATTCTGTATGGCTAAATGTACTCTTTAATTCTGTAATCTAAGCCAATTTATTTACTATATTTCCCCTGCAATTATTGAAAATAAAATGTTGATTCTTAGACTTCTATTCTCAAAGTTTCTCACCTGCAGTCCCTGTCTTATTCATCCTGGACTACTATAACAAATTACCATTGACTGGGTCCTTAAAGAACGAACCTTTATTTCTCACAGTTTTGGAGGCTGAGAAGTCCAAGGTCAAGGTGCCAGCAGGTTCAGTGTAGATGGCGGCCCTCTTCCGGGTTTGCCAAGGGCCCTTTAACCATATCCTCACATGAGTGAGAACAAAATGGGAGGCCCCATATCTTCTCTTTTTATAAAACCATTAATCCCATCATGAGAGTCTCACCTTCTTAGACCTTATCCAACTATTTCCCAAAGGCCTCATCTGCAAATACCATCACATTGGAGGTTAGAATTTCAACATATGAATTTGGGGGGACATAAACATTCAATCCATAATAGTCCCTTTCCTTTTTTCCTTTTATGGCAGTAGGGGATCACCATTTCCATATGGCCTTAATGATAGGTTAGACTGTATGAATAACACTTGAAGATATAGAAACATTTTCTTTTTTGGAGATGAGAAAACTGAAGCAAGTTACCTAGTCATCTATGGCAGACGTGCCCCCTGCCTCAACATTATTGGCATAACTTAGAAATTTAATGGAATTGCAAATTCTCAGACCTATTGAATCAGAGACTCTAGCAGTGGGACTTAGATATGACTATATAGCTATACTAATAATAGCCTAGGTGGTTATCATGCCCTCATGCATCATGCTCTAACGTTGTTACAAGATGGCCATCACAATATGGCTGCATGTATAGGAGGTGGGTCGTGGCAGGGGAGGGCAGTTGGGGGCAATGGGGCAGGCAGGGGAGCAGTTAGAGTGCTATCAGGCTGGCAGGCAGAAGCAGTTAGGGGCAATCAAGCAGGCAAGTGAGCAGTTAGGAGCCAGTGGTCCCAGATTGTGAGAGGGATGTTTGACTGCCAGTTTAAGTCCAATCTCTGCTGGATCAGGCCTAAGGCAGCAGTTGGACATCCCCCTAGGGTTCCCAGATTTGAAGAGAAAGGGAGAAGGAGATAGAAAGATTAATGATGAGAGATAATCATTGGTCGGCTGCCTCCTGCATGCCCCCAACTAGGGATTGAACCCACAATACAGGCATGTGCCCTGACTAGGAATTGAACCTCCGGTTTATGGGTCTATGCTCAACTCCTGAGTCATTCCAACTGGGCCCAGATATGATTTTTAACCAGCCCTCCAGCTTTAACATTTGAGAACCTCTGACCAAATGAATTCAGAAACACGGATGAATCCTGAATCTAATATCCAAGCCTAAACTCTTTCTCTACCCACAATTATGAGATCCCAGTTTATCTGAATTATTTATCATTCCTTTTATTTGACTTATTTTCAAATTTGTTTTCCAGGTGTTGGTCAGTGTACCTCTTTACCAAGTTATCTAGACACAGATAAAAGAGTTAAAATAGAATCATTTCAAGTTTGGGAAATAAAAGGAAAAGTTAGAATTTTCAACAAGACTCATGATAAACATTCATATCTAGAAATAAGGGATGAACTTGATCACCTATGAAGTCCCCTTCATTCTATGAGTTTCTGATTTGATTTTAGAAGTGGTTAAGCACCGTATTTGTAACTTTATAATAGAATGTGTCATGGAAGAATTAGAGGTGATAGTATGTTGTAATTTTAAAATCACATTTGCAAAATTAAAGCAATAGAAGATTTTACTCACTTCCTCACCTCCAATCCCAGGAAAATGCTTAGTTGTTGGTATGTATCAATAGTTACTGAACAAATAGAATTAGACCCTGGAATAATTTGTTAATTTCCCTTTAGCTTTAACTTTTATATCTGTAATTAAATGGTTTAAGATAGATCTGCCATACAATTACATGTGTGAACAAGGAAACTTGTAACCAGAAAGCTTCATTTCTTATACTTATTCATAATTAAAATAAGAATTTGCTTATATTTTCTATTTTGCTTTCAGAATGCAACTCTACATTTTTTGTACATTCTTTGTTATATTTTTCCTATACAACAAATTATTTGGAGAAAACAGGTAATACTGATCAAGTTCATCTGTTCCATAGATGATAGATCTACGAGTTGTAGGGTGAGGAAGGTGAGAATGAAGTTATGTCATATACATTTTACTAGGGGCCCAGTGCATGAATTCATGCCCTTGAAAGGAACTATGGGTCATGGGACTATGGTAGGCACAGGGGCAGGTCTTGGCCCAACCT
>PVJN01022568.1:13351-33377 GCA_004026805.1 Lasiurus borealis | reverse complement strand
TTTTATTTCCTCTCAGTCATAGCCAGATAGTCTTGATGTTAAAAGCCTATCATATTTTTTTTTACAAGATTATCAGCTCAGGATTTTCTCATCTCTCTCAATTTTCCCCCACTTCGGGTTTTCTCACCGGTATATAAATAATAAGGCCATTTTGATAGAAATGTAGCCATCTTAGGACTTTCTGTATAAGTGGGCTCCATCTTTCTCGCAATTTGGAATGATGGGCAGAGCTAAGGCCACTGGAGTGGAAAGTGGGGGACCCACATGTTCTTTCGGGGATCCAGAATCTTAAAAACATATATTTTATTTTGTTACCGGGACATGGCAGTTCACCTAAATATTTTGTGAAGTTATCTCAGTTTAGTTCTACAATCTTTTTTCTATTTCTGGCTAGTCATAATTGTTTGGGATTTTTTTAGGTTTGGCATTTCATTGTTTCTAACACTAATGCATCGCCCACTTCTATTCTTTTTGATAACATCACCTTTATGTTCATAATTTCTTAACCCGCTTTTCTCTGTCGTCTTTCTTTTGCTCATACCTTTAAGATAATAAGCTTGAGCCCAATTTATATTTTATTTGAATAAAACATCACATTTTAAGTAAATACTTTAGTATCCTGAAATTCCCATATTTTCAATAATTTCCTTGGGATGTTTGAAACTGGATTTTTTAAAAATAATTGCTAAAACATTTGTAAGCTACCTATGAATGAAAACCTTAACGTATAAATGAGAGGAGTATCTAATATGGTATAATTGTCTTCATTTTTAGTAAATAGCACTGTCCCTGAACTTTATTTTTAGCTGATTATAAATGACTATAATCCAATGATTAATTAGATTTTATCAAAGTCAGAATACTTCTGCATTTCTTTCAGAATAAAATGAAAAGAAATATTTCAGCATGGTCTCTGGTGAGACTGAGGCTTAAGTATGTCTACAATTCAGTAAGTTTCTGAGAAATAAACTCCAGAACGAAGGTTGGATTTGGTTTCAAGCAATCTCTCCATGGCATCTGCATTGGCGGATGCAGCCCAGTTTCATATCAATAAACGATGCCCAGTGAGTTGCGTCTACTGTAGTCAGCTTGTAATATTTGCTGCTTCAAAATTGTGAAGACACTGCGGTTACTTACATCGACATGGCCAGGTCAAAAGTGCTAATTTTTATAATTACAGTCATCCCTCGAGATACGAGTGCCCTCACATATGAGATTTTTTGAGATACAAGCCATCGAGCGAGCGATTTTTGCTTTGAAATACGAGCAACAGTTGAGATAGGAGTCATCGCACGGATCGGCCGGCTGCACACGACCCACCAGTTTACTGCGACTCAAGCGTCTCATAGTTTCCCACGCCTCAAGGTTACGGAACGAATTAAACTCGTATCTCGAGGTACCGCTGTACACAAAAACAAAGCACTGTAACACAAAACCTACATTGTAAAACCAGAAGAAGCTGCTGCCTTCTGCGCTGATAAGCACGCTGGTCCAGAGAGCGCCTCTCCCGCCCCATGGGAGAGCACGGGACACAGCGAACCAGGCCCACGCGCTGGGCCACTCACCTCGCTTCCCTGATGAGCGGGCGGTGGCGGTGACGGAGGCCGAGCTCAATTAGGGGAACGGATGCAGCCGTGGCCGTCAATCATCCCTGGCGAGAGGTGGGACTCGGAAGCTCTCGGCGCATTAATTAAGAGCTCATCTCAGCAGAGCCATCGTGCTACCTAAGGACCAGAGAGAAAGTTTTAATTAGATTTGAAAAGCGGATGTCAGACCGGAGAGCAGGGCGAGCTCTGGAGTGGGGAGCGGAGGCAACGACACGGAGGGGTCTTTCAAGCAGCACCCAGGGCCCAGGTGGCACTGAGGGGGGACCCTCCGTCTCCATCACTGGCTTCCAGTGATGTCATGAAATACGGGAAGTTCTGACCATGTGGTGTCCTTGCCAACAGGAGGGTTGGGTACCTGCCTAATGGCTGATGCAGAGCTGATGCTGCCCCAGGGCAATGACAACTTGGGGGACAGTGCTCTTGGGGAGTGCCTGGCATGTGTTCCAGGCGAGCTTCCTGCTGAACATGCAACAGGCAACACGGTGCCAGCTCAGCAAAGGGAGGGAGGGCACCTGCCAAACATGGCCATGCCACTGGTGTGGTGATGGATTGATTGAGGGTGCCATGGCTGGCTCCCCGAAAACCAGAGAGACTCGCCCAGCCGGCCCGGCTCAGTGGTTGAGTGTGAACCTGTGAACCAGGAGGTCAGGACCCAGGCCCAGGTTACAGGCTTAGTGCCCCTATGTGGGGCATGCAGGAGGCAGCCGATAGATGACTCTCTCTCATCATTGATGTTTGCATCTCTCTCTCCCTCTCCTTTCCTCTCTGAAAGCAATCATATAGAAGGAATATGCTAATTGACCCTCACATAGTTTCAAAGATGGCAGCACTCACAGCCAATAAGGAGGGGATATGCTAATTGACTATCCCACCCTCAAAGAGGGCAGCACCCACAGCCAATGAGGAGGGAATATGCTAGTTGACTGCCTCAATGATGGCAGTGCCCATATCCACAAGACGGTGGTATCCAGTCCCCTGAGCCACACAGGAGCTGCAGGTGCACGGCAAGGCCAGACACACCCTCAGACAGACCTGGCCACCCAGTTCCCTCAGCCCCCCAGCTACCAAGGGCTGCCCAAGGCTCAGGTAACCAGGGCTGGTGGAGGCTTGCACTGCCGGCAGTGGCAGCAGCAGAGGTGTGATAGGGCATCGCCTTCCCTGATCACCGGGTCATCTCCCGCTCCTGAGGGCTCCCAGCCTGTGAGAGGGGCACGGTGGGCTGAAGGACCCCCCCTTCAGTGCATCAGTTTTCATGCACCAGGCCTCTAGTAAACATACATTAGAGTAAATTAAAATTAAATAAAATAAAGTAACATAAAATAAAACCACAGGGACTCCAGAGAGGTGGGAACTGGTAAGGTTCCCTGTAGAATGGCATGCGTGAGGCCATCAGACAGACTCCTTTGGGCTCACTTGGGAAATGACAGCTGCATTATTGATTAGAATATTTATAAAATGAGGAGGGGAAACAAATTTTAAGAGTGAGGTGAGATTCTAGAAGGGGAATATATCTACTAAGAGCTACCAAACGCCACCCCCTAGGTAATTAAGTGGGGAGGGTCAGAACTCATGCCTGAGAGAACATAAGCAAATGAGTTCACCAACGTGAATGGAAAAGCAGGCAGTGAAAACAAAATGAAAAACTGAACCGTCGAGACACCGCACTAAGTTGGAGAAATAACGAGGACGTGACCAAACCTAAATATCCCCCCCAAAATAATCAGCGCCAGGAAAAGTAGAAAAATCACATTTCTGCTTTTGGAAAGGTTACATATGACGGGGAAATATAAGCCAAACACAATGGGCAGAGAATAAATGATGTGCTAATTGTGAGGGTGTTTCTAACAGGCAGGACCAGGCAGATGTTTTAGAAGGAAAAAAAAAAAGGGTGGCTCACTGACTCAACATAACAGACCCTGCCTCCCAGCCTTCCTCTTCGCTATTATAATTCATTTTGTTTTCCAACGTTGAGGAAATCTAGCTATGGTACATGCTATAAATTTACCACCTAACTAGCGTGCCAGACATGTGCCGAATCACAATAACACACCCGATGGAAAAAAAAAAAGCACTATAGGTTTTACAGGTATGTAGTTTAGTATGCTCCCAAATGAGAATATATAATGAAAACATTACTTTACAGACTATTTGTCAGAAAACGAAAGCTGGAAAATGGTAGCCCACCCTTTACATTAATGTCCATAAAGATCTTCTATCATCCCTTCTCCTCTCTCTCCCCCACACATTTCCCCAACTACAGTGGTATCTCGAGATACGAGTGCCCTAACATACACGATTTTTGAGATACGAGCCGTCGAGCGAGCTATTTTTGCTTTGAAATACGACAAAATTTGAGATAGAAGTAATCACATGAATCGGCCAGCTGCACACGACCCACCAGTTTACTGCAACAAGAGTGTCTCATAGTTTCCCACGCCTCAAAGTTATGGAATGAATTTAACTCGTATCTCGAGGCACCACTGTATTTTGCCTCAGTTATTGTGCGGCATGATAGTTATTGTGCAATATTAGACCAGTCCTGTAGTCCCCAGACACAAATTGGGGAATTGTGCTGCTTACCCCACGCGTGTGTGCCTGATACATGTATGCCATACAACACCTTGCCTTTGAGTGCCACTTTGTGTGCCTTTCACTGCATCCTTTTTATTTTTGGTCATGCCAGGGTCTATTACAAAGTCAAATGACCTCTTGGGAGTATCGTACTCCAGGATGTCTGACTGGTGAGATTAATGTGCACCGCTCTCTGCGCTATGACCGGGTGCACCTTGTTTACTTCCGTGGTCTCTGCGTTTTCCAGGCGATGTTTAAATTAGCCTAACGATAGACTGAGGACGGAGCAGGCCCACGTGAATGGTTAGTTCCTGTAGTTGTGTCCAGAGAAGACAAACGTCGCTGTGTCCTTTTCCATGGGTTGTGAGCATTTTTTTTTTCCCCTCGCTGAAGAAGTGACACTTAGTCTTGTGATCCGAAAGCACCTTCTGGTGACATTGGCCAAGGCCACTCTGCTACACCGCCCTCTTCCTGTGGGAGCTGTATCTTGATCAAGAGCATGGCAGAAGGAGTAGGTTTCAGAGCAGGCAGCAAATTTCTGTGCTTTTAGCCACATATATAAATATATATACTAGTAATATATATATGCTAGTAATATATATGCTAGTAGCCCTGCGCATGAAACAGCACTAGCAGGTCACTGCCACCCTCCTGTAGCTCTCTGCCCACTGCCCTGCCCTCCTGTAGTTCCCCCTGTCCCCCTCCCCTGTCTTAATCTCCCCTCTTCATAGTTTGCTGCCCTGCTCCCTCCTGTAGCTCTCTGGCCCGCTTGTAACTCCTGCCCCATCTCCTGCAGATCTGTGATCCAGTTGTTATGCTGTTGTTCCTTACGCCTCAGGGCATAATGGATAATTAACATGTTCATCTCTTATTATATACCGTATTTTCTGGTGTGTAAGACGACTTTTTAACCCAGGAAAATCTTCTCAAAAGTCAGGGGTCGTCTTATATGCCGGGTGTCATCTTATAGGGTATATACCAAAATCTGTATTTTAAGTGGAAAAGCTGGGGGTGGTCTTATATGCCCAGTCCTTTTATATGCTGGAAAATATGATATATATATGTGTGTGTGTGTGTATGTGTGTGTGTGTGTGTGTGTGTGTGTGTCTGTGTGTGTATCTGATTCTATTACATTTTGAAAATGAAATGTATTTGAATAAATATTGCCTCTATAATTACTCAGTGTGTATAAATGTTTTGGCACGCCTATATATGTTTATTACTTAATTTTCAGCTTCAGAAGGACCCAACTTTAGTATATTTGGGGGTAAAAGTAGGCTTATTCCTAAATAAAAATGTCCTTGGTTTTCTATATGGAACTTTATCAACATGGAGGGAACCTTTGAGATGTGGTAGGTGGAAGCCAGCTCAGAAATGGTCTCTGGAATGAGGGATCCACACCAGACTTAGTCATTGGCTCCAAAATCGGTAGCAGTGGCCTCAGAGCGTGCCAAGGAAGACCCCTGGAATGTGTGTGGAGACTGATGGCTGGTGGAAGACCTGGGTGCCTCTGTCCCACCCTTATTGCAGGAAGTCACATCATTCTTTACTTTTAAAAATATATTTTATTCATTTTTCACAGAGAGGAAGGGAGAGGGGTAGAAAGCTAGAAAAATTAATGAGAGAGAAACATTGATCAACCACCTCCTGCACGCCCCCTACTGGGGATGTGGCTGCATCCCAGGTACATGCCCTTGACTGGAATCAAACCTGGGACCTTTCAGTCCACAGGCTGATGCTCTATCCACTGAGCCAAACTGGTTTCAGCAGGAAGTCACATCATTCTTCAAAGACCCTCATAGCGTGTAGTCAAGTCCAAGATGCTCATCTCCCCAGAAAGGGCTCCATGCTTCTCTTTTTCTCCCTTTCTGCAGCCAGGATGGCAGTTTCTTGCAAGGAAGTGCAGGGCACTGTTCTTCTCCTAAGATTGGATCTGAGCCTCCCTAGCTCCTGACAGCATCAATTTGATGAACTGGGGTTGATACGAACAGAAGACTCAGAGTGACGTTACAGAAGCTCAGTGTGTCTCACTTCCAATATGAATCTGTGCGCTGTTTACAAACAGCCATGTTGGCCTGGGCATTGTTCTCAGTGGTGTTTGGGCATCAACACCCTCATGAAGCCACGTGGCTGTGGCGAACAAAGACGCAGAGCGCCTCTCAGTTTTTCAGCTGCCGGACCAGTACATTCTCCGGAACATTTAGCAAATTCACGCAGTGACATCTGTCAAGCGAGGGTATCTTAAGTGACCACATCGCTGTCCTCCTGGGACTTGTATCTAAAGGCAAACTATAATGAAGCCGCAGCCAAAGTGACCCAGTTATTGTTTTGTCTCATCGCAGAGATAAGTGTGAAGGAGCACATTTATTGTCTGACCTCCTCCATTCTTCTTCAGAAATTATATTAGAAGGAACAGTGGTCGCTTCTCGGAATATATCACGAGGAAATGCATAGACATCAATTTAGAACCGTGGGTTCGTGAACACACACCCTGTCAACAGCATACACTGGAACGCCGAGCAATCTTTCAATGACAAGAACAGACACTTTGTGTTGATTTTGTAATTTAGATTGGCAGTTGGGAAATGTATTATCAAAGACATTCATATTTGTATTAAAGATATGAACTCAATCTAGTAATGCTAAGAAAAGACAAAAACAAAAAATTACAAGCCAAATATCCTACTATAGAGACTCAGTGCATGAAATTCCTGCAGGGGGTGTGTGTGTCCCTCAGCCACGCCTGCACCATCTCCAATCTGGGACCCCTCTCAGATTAGGCAGTTGGACAACCTTCTCACAATCCAGGACTGCTGGCTCCCAACTGCTTGCCTGCCTGCCTGCCTTCCTGATTGCCCCTAACCACTTCTATCTGCCAGCCTTATCACACCTAACCAATCCCCTGCCAGCCCGACTGATGCCTAAATGCTCCCCTGCCAGCCTGTTTGTCCCCACTGCCCTCTCCTACAGTCTCAGTCACCCCTTACTTCCCTCCTCTGCCAGCCTGGTCACCCCCAACTGTCCTCCCTTGCAGGCCTGGTCCCTCCCAATTGCCTTCCCGTTCTGGCCCGTTTGCCCACAACTGCTCTCCCTTGCAGGCCTGGTCCCTCCCAACTATCTTCCCCTGCTGCCCATCTTGTGTCCACATGTGTTGGAGTGGTCAATTTGCATATTACTCTTTTATTAGATAGGATAAAGGTCTTGTGCATGGATGGGCGCCAGCTGGTTTTCCCTGAAGGGTGTCCTAGATCAGGGTGGGGGTTCTCTTGGGGTGTGGTGTGGCTTGGGCAAGGGGCCTGTGGTGGTTTGCAGGCTGGCCATGACCCCTGGGGACCCAAGTGGAGGCCCTGGTGTCTGGGGTTTATTTATCTTCTACAATTGCAACTTTGTACCCTTGAGCAGAGCCAAGTCTCCTGCTTGCTCCATGACCACAGCCATTTCTGTTGAGATTTATTTATCTTCTATAATTGAAATCTTTTAGCCTTGAGCATAGTGTTAGCCAGGGCAGCAGAGAAACTTGGCTTCCTGCGTTGCCAGGGAAACCCAAGCCTCCTGCTTGCTGCAGCTCCGTGCCACAACTACCTTGCTTAGGTTAATTTGCATACTTGTTCCTGATTGGCTGGTGGGTGCAGTGAAGGTATGGTCAATTTGCATATTACTATTTTATTAGATAATAAAATAGGCTAATAATCAAATCAACCAAACAGTAAAATGGCCAGTTGTTATGTTGTGCACTGACCACCAGGGGAGCAGATGCTCAACACAGGGGCTGACCCCTGGTGGTCAGTGCACTCCCCTAGGGAAGCTGGGCTCAGGGCTGGTGAGCAGTTATGGTGGCAGCGCTAAGTTTGTCGGACTGAAGGCTTAAGCCTGCTCCTCAGGGAGCTTCAGAGCAGGGCCTAAGCCATCAGTCGGACCTCCCACGAGGGCTCCCAGACTTCCCAAGGGTGCAGGTTGGTCTGACTGACCTCCCCTCCTAGTGTACAAATTTCATGAATCGAGTCTCTAGGGTTAGAATATGTAGGTTTGGGGAACAGGGCTGAGTTAGTGTTTAAAATGTGTACTTGTTCAGGTGTGTATTTTTTCTCAGCCATACCGGAGAGAAGTTTGGAGAGGATTATCAGTCTTTTATCTTGGCCATTTTATTATTTATTTTTAATGCTGCAATAGTTTATTGTACACGAGCCTAGAGGTTTTCTGCTTTGATGGGTTTTTAAAACAGAATAATAAATAAATGATAGTTTGCTTCCGTAAATCTGTCGTAGTTTCCTATTTTCTAAGCCTCTCCCAGTTCTGACCGTGGAAAAATGATTAGTTTCTGGTTACTTCCTTGATAGTTATTATTAGGGGGGAGAATAGTCCTCAAGCTTTCTGAGTATTAGGTTATGCAAATGATATCCACTAATCGCTACTTATATTGACTATTTCAACTACCAATTTTTTTTTTCTTGTAACACCTACAAGTTTAGTAATAATGGAGGGGCTGATAATTAATGTACGCTACTAAGAACATGTTTCAATGTAATTTTTGAATTAGACATCAATCCCTCCTAATAAAAGTTTGGTAGTTTGTGAAACTATTCAAAGACGTTAGAGGAGTAGTCATGGTGGTAGAAATCAGCAGAATAAATCCATATTTATTTATTTAAGTCATATATATGTGTGTTTTTCAAATACTCTGTTCTTTGCATTTTCAGGTAGATTCTACATGTGGGCCTGGTAGCATATAATATCCATGTCTGTAATTTCATCTTTATCAATTTAAATGAATTTCCTTTAAAGAAGATTGAGAGTAGAGCATTTTTAAATATTTAACAAATATTCAGGCTA
The DNA here is from genome assembly GCA_004026805.1 of Lasiurus borealis. Lineage (NCBI taxonomy): Eukaryota > Metazoa > Chordata > Mammalia > Chiroptera > Vespertilionidae > Lasiurus > Lasiurus borealis. Next base: position 24,369 of record PVJN01022568.1, on the reverse strand, counting down.
TTTCCCTGAAAATCATGTACGAACGGTGTACAAGCTCCTTCTCAAAAGAGTGTTTGGATTTTTTGTTTTTTGTTTTTTGTTTTTCAGCCTATTTCCATTCTCATAGTCCCATTTCTCCAGATCTCAAAACAAGGAGGAAAATAACAGCTTTTTTTTCAGTGATCTGAAAAATATTAAGAGTTGGGTGATATATATATTTTAAATATATTGTATTTATTTTTTACAGAGAGGAAAGAAGAGGGAGAGTTAGAAACATCGATAAGAGAGAGACATGATCAGTTATCTCCTGCACGCCCCCCACTGGGGATGTGCCCACCACCAAGGTACATGCTCTTGACCGGAATCAAACCTGGAACCTTTCAGTCCACAGACGGATGCTCTATCCACTGAGCCAAACCAGTTTTGGCAAGACTTGGGGTGATATTTAACCAGTTATACTTTCATGTAAAAATGAAGCACTTTGAAAATGGGCCTCTCACCATGAAGATCACCTAAACAGCATTTATAATGAAGTATATGTGCCTAAACATGTGTGTAGATGTACATAGGTAGGTGTAATACCAACTTAAAAACCTTCCACTTTTGTACTAAAAAATAGGTCTCTTTGGTGATGTTGGGGTGGTAAATGAGACTTGATGGGTTTAGTCACACATGTGTTTATTTAATCACTGTTGATTGAGCTCGAGACAAGAGCCAATCACCGTGCCTTATTCTGGGATGAAACAGTGAACCAAGCCGGTAAGGACCCTCCCCGGGCTCAGCTTCCATTTGAGGAGAGGCATAGAGGCAGTGCTCACCCAAGATCGCGACAGCGACACGGCCAGCCTCCACTCTTGGCAGATTTCCGTGTCCTGCTCTCCTGATGCAATCATCAGTTCAGCAACTTCCACTCCCCACGAAATTGGAAAACATACGTTGTGTTGGAGTCTGATCCGCCACAGGAAGTGACCGAAAAAGGGCCTCTCCATTACTCCGAGGCCTCCATGATACAGGGACACAAAGACACATCTACGTCTATGACAAGAACGAAATCTGGGCGGTGTGCTCACTGGGAGCTTGCGTGATAGTAACAGAGGAAAGAGATTTCCAGGCCACAAACAGATCTACTTCTCCCAGAGACCTGAGTCACAGCGTATTAGCATTTAGTAGATTTTGCATTTTTAAAATGCAGAATGCCAGAATTTCATGGTAAAGAGTCTTTTTTTTAAATATATCTTACTGATTTTTTACAAAGAAGAAGGGAGAGGGATAGAGATAGAAACATTGAAGAGAGAGAGTCATCGATCAGCCGCCTCCTGCACACACCACACGGGGGATGTGCCCGCAAGCAAAGTACATGCCCCCTACCGGAATCGAACCTGGGACCTTTCAATCTGCAGGCCGACCCTCTATCCACTGAGCCACACCGGTTTCAGCTCATGATAAAGAGTCTTGAATAATTATCCAAGGACAATCCGAAAGGTTTTCAAAACCGAAGAATGGGAAGCAAATATTCAACCCAGAAACAACTCCAAGGCTGTTAGGTGCCTGCAATAGCCAGATAAAACTGGCTATTGCAGTTCTGGAGTCCCCGTTTTCTGTACCAGCCCCGTGATATAGTCAGGGACTCAGCCTTTGTCTGCCGGCTCCAGAAGGGCCAGAGCTGACAACAACATCCCGTCACTGCAAGTGATGCCCCCAGGGGGAAATGGCCATCCGGGCCCAATATTGATGTTGACCAACAGACTGCTAAGCACTCAGGTGTGAGGGAAAGCTGAAGGCAGGATCATACTGGTATGCGGGAATTAGCTACTTCTCCTGAGAGCATGTGAATCCAGGTACTCTTTCCTCAATAAACTGGTAACAGAAACATGACACAAGATGCCGAAACCGGTGTGGCTCAGTGGATAGAGTGTCAGCCTGTGGACTGAAAGTTCCCAGGTTCGATTCCAGTCAAGGGCATGGACCTTGGTTGCGGGCACATCCCCAGTAGGGGACATGCAGGAGGCAGCTGATCAATGTGTCTCTCTCTCATTGATGTTTCTAACTCTCTATCCCTCTCCCTTCCTCTCTTTAAAAAAATAAAATATATTTTTAAAAAAAAGAAAATTAAAAGAAAAATAACACAAGAGATAAGCAACAGCCGGGATGCAAAAGACAGGTCTGTTCTCCAAACGTGACAAAGACACAGCCTCACTCGACAGTAGAGAGTGTTTTTGAAAAATAACTCCATTTTAAGGTCATATTTTAACTTAAGTAGGTTGTGGGAGATGGGGCATAATCAGACATTACACCTCTTCACTTCAATCAATATTGCCTATTTATCCACCTTCACAAGCCAAATAAAAAGCACGGCTCTATCTTCTCTCTCTGGTAGCAACTGCAGCTCGAAGACATTACTCATGTCCCGGTTTGATTTCTCAGAGTCTAAGCATGAGACTGCGGCCCCCACTCTGCACCTGCCTCGTCTGGCTGCGGAGAATCACCCCGCTCCCCGGTACTCTCCGGACAGCCAGGAGATGCTCACACGTGTCCCTCCTCCCCCCTCATTTCCTCCGCCATCAATAATGGATGGAGAGGCCGTGGGTCTTTGCTGACTTTTTAATTCTGCTAATACACAAAAATTAGCTGGTGGAAATGAATGAATGTCTGTGCAATCGTCTGCAAATGGTGCGGAAGTGATTTGCTGGTTCTTGAGATGCTCCATGCGCTGTGTTTCATTTGGGAGCCAATTAATCTCTTACCTCTGCCCTGTGGCCCCTGCTCTCCCGCCTCACCCCCACCTCAAGATATGAGCTTCTGTCACACGGCGATCATCCCCCTCTTTTGGGTTTGCTACCCAGTTTTCATTCATGGCAGCTAACTGACATATCAATAGTACCCATGCAAATGCTATGCAGATCTCACACAGAACGCTCTTATTTACTGGAAACACAATTAATCACTTTGTAAATATAATAAGGGTACTAATGGCACTAATTACAGCCTCCCTAGTATGAAAAGCATATTAGGGGTAAGTGGATCTTCAAAATAATGGCTGCTTAGCCCTTTCATATTTATTATTCTTTCACTTCATCTTTTATTGTTGGGAAGCTCGGAAAGAAATGAAGGCATTGCAGCCCCAGCCGGTTTGGCTCAGTGGGTAGAGTGTCGGTCGGCGGCCCAAAGGGTCCCAGGTTGGACTTTGGTCAAGGTCACATACCTTGGTTGCAGGCTCCTCCCTGGCAACAGAACCAATGTGTTTCTCTCACTCTCTCACATCAACACTTCTGTCTCTCTTTCCCTCTCTCTTCTGCTCTCTCTCTAAGGTATCAGTGGAAACATATCCTGGGGTGAAGAAGCAAGGAAGGAAGGAAGGAAGGGAAGGAAGAAGGAAGGAAGGAAGGAAGGGAGGAAGGAAGAAAGGAAAGGAGGAAGGAAGGGAGAGAGGAAGGAAGGAAGGAAAGAAGGAAGGAAGGAAGGAAGGAAGGAAGGAAGGAAGGAAGGAAGGAAGGAAGGAATCACACATTTCCCTGCATGTTCAGGAGATAGGAATGAAAACCACAATCTCCTGAAACAAGCAAACAGAGGGATGGTCCTCGATGTGTTGAAGTGAGGGAGGCCTCCTGCTTTCATTAATGGCCTCAGAGCCCTATGCTGGGGTGCTGACCCTCCCCCCATCATTCTAAGTTATGCAGTCACAGTTGGCGAAGGTTGGTTGGTGTGCTTCTTTCCCACCACCCATCTCATCTGCCCTTTCACCCCTCCTCACACGGGCCGCTAACCCAATCAGTTCTCAGGAGTCACCATCCTTGTTGGGTTCCCTGCCTCCAACTAGAACGAAAGCAAGTCGCAGGAGGAACGGAGGGAAGCCTGGCCAGGAATGTGTGTCCGATGACTAAAATGCATGCCAGGGATTTTTTCTTGGACTCATGTTCTTTTTCCTTTCCCATTTAATTTTAGATTCCGTCTGTCTTTTAAGCTTTTATGCCAGTTAAAGACTGAGATAGAAATAAAACAGTCTTTCTACATCCTATTAACCTTCTCTGCCCCGGAAACTCTAGCGCTCACTCGTGTCCAGGGAGGTAAGGTCGTTGGAACAATCATTTGTCCAGGCCAAGTTTTCCTAATGATGCTCATTTATCTCATTATCACTTCGTTGATATATAGAACGGTGGACTATCGTAGGTTTACTTTATTTCACTTTGTGTATATCTGCCCGGGTAAGAGGACTGGGCGTATAGCTTCTTTTCATCATCTACCCTGGGAAAGTTAAGTCATGTGCCCAAAGCATTGAATTAAGCACATTAAATTAAAACCATCTAGTATCTTGCATAGAGTAGGCATTCAATAAATACTGAATTGAAGTACATGAAATATATTAATTTATTAAAGCTTTTTACTTACATAAAAATTAATCTCAAGCCTGGCTAGTATAGTTTAGTAGTTGATCATTGACCTATGATTCCTGGTTAGGGCACATTTCTGGATTTCGGACTCAATCCCCAGTAGGTAGAGGGCATGCAGGTGGCAGCCAATCAATGATTCTCTCTCATCACTAATATTTCTCTCTCTCCCTTCCTCTCAGAAATCTCTAAAAATCTATGAGAAAAGAAAGGAAGAAAATACTGTTCTGTCCTCTCTTGGAAGTAGTGTGGCCATGTATTGAAATTCCAGCCAATGGAATGGGAGTAATCACCTTTATGCGGACACTGACCCTTTTGCTCCCGCCATTGTCTGGAGTATGGACATGGCAGTGACCCTGCTCTGGCTGCATGGTGAGAAGAACGGACTCCTGGCTCCCATAGCATCTCCACAATGGCCTGAAAATCTGTCTTCCACAGCCTTCTTTTCCATCTCATTTTACAAACTCACGAATTCAGGGATTACATTCACTGAACCGCTTCATTCAGTGTCTATACTGACTCCAAATGTAAATATCCTCTCAAATGGCTCCCAGATCTCCAGACCAAACACTGATCAGCCTTAGTAACAATCTCACATACATAGCTATAGGTACTACCGACTTACCGCATCCCAAACTTAATTAGCTATTAAATGGGAAAAAAAATCTTATTTTTTCCTGCTGGATATCTTCTAACTCAGTGGCAGCCATACCATCTATCTCGCAGTCCTTTAAAATAAGAGGCTAGCTGAAACCCGTTTGGCTCACTGGATAGAGCATCGGCCTGCGGACTGAAAGGTCCCAGGTTCGATTCCGGTCAAGGGCAGGTACCTTGCTTGTGGGCACATCTCCAGTAGGGGGCGTGCAGGAGGCGGCTGATCAATGTCTCTCTCTCATCGATGTTTCTGACTTTCTATCCCTCTCCCTTCCTCTCTGTGAAAAATCAATAAAATATATTAAAAAAAATAAAATGAGAGGCTGAAGGTTTGCACTTCTTCGTAACTTTTCCTTATCCCTCAGCTGTGGCCGCCAGGTCTAATGACTCTACCTTCTTGTATCTTTGCAGTTGCTTCTTCTCCATCCCTCTCTCAGTAAGACCTCATTACTCCATTACTGCCCCAACATTGCCCCTCCCATATCTGCTTCTATACAATCTATTTCTTTTTTTTTAAAAAAAAAAAACACATGTTTTTATTGATTTCAGAGGGATAGAAAGCATCCATGATGAAAGAGAACCATTGATTGACATCTCTCACCCTCCCCCTACTGGAGATGGAACCTACCACCTGACAGGGAATAGAACAATGACCTCCTGGGTTCACAGGTTAAAGCTCATCCATTGAGCCATGCCAGCCAGCTATTCAATCTATTTCTATAGGACTGACAGATGGAGGTAAACTTGACCATGGCAGATGCCTATATGGAGTAGGGGGTGGTGGGGTGGGGTGGAAGTGAAAGGAGGTCCAGGGAGGAAAAATGGGGATTAAAAAAATTAAATTATACTAAATTTTTAAAAAGAAAGAAAGAAAAAAATTAATCAAGAAATCAAGACACCTAACCTTGGGGATAAAGTCTAAACTCCATGCCAGGACATTCAGGATTCTTTTTCCACCTTGATGCTTCTTCTTTCTCTAATAGCATAGCCTGTTAAAGTTATACTCCAGTCTTAAAGAAATACATTTTACATAGTGTCTCTCCTCTGTGCGTTTGTACATAATACTCCACCCTCCTGGAAATACTTTTTTTTTTTTTTACCCTAATGTATTATGTAAGTGCTATTCATCTGTATGATTTCAAGTCATACTTCATCAGAGAAGTCTTTCCTGGAGTAGGTGCCTCCCCTATGTCCTTCCAACAGACCCCCTTTTAGAGACGCACCCACCCCCTCAAGGCAACCCCCCTGGAATTCTTGTTTCCATGACAGAACCCTCAGGAGACATCCCTGCAGAGGTTTCTTCAGAGTTAGTGCCTGAGACTCCTGTGAAATTTATCTGTATGATTCCAATTCTCTTTTGTTGTTGTTCCAAAAAAAAAAAAGTATTGTCTACTGTCATTACCCAAATTACTGAACAGATTTGACATTGAACACTTTTTGGCGATTTCAAAAAAATTCAAATGTGCTCCCAAAGGACAAAGACTTCTTCCCACTGAGCATATTCAAAAGACTGTTGTCAGATGTAAGAATTCTTGAACTTTGTTAAAAAAAAATCAGTCAAAATATTTTAGAGGTCTAGTTTTACATGTACAAAGCCATCTAATATATATTTTAATTGAAAGCTATAAAATAAAGATAACATTTTTGAATGAAAAGAAAACTTTAAGCTAATTCATAATTTTAGAACACGGATACCCTATATTGATGCTTTCCATCAATGGATAAGGGAAATACTGACGCAGTACTGTACACATCCAAATAACCACATTAAGGAATGCAGGAAATAAAAAACGACATCAAATATCTTAGGAGGATGTTATACTCCAGGCTTAGGTTATTAATGGGGAGAATATAGCAATACTAACACAGAATTCTAATCCGCGGGTTTGTATGTTCACCCTTATTTCAAAGGCAGAATTATTATAGCACGAAAGCTGTTCTTTGTCACCGTGTTTTCTCCAGTGAATAAGATTCTATTTGAGAAGAGGAGATAAGAAATAATGAAAATGCAGATTTAGATGTATTTGTTGTGCTCAGTACTTGACTATTTTAATTTATAGCTATGTGGAAAAAAATAAAATACATATACTACCTGCATTTATAAAGAGCTGTTCTTAGAAAGTATTCACCCAGCATATTAATAGATCAAAGTCTAACATTCAAAGGAAATGTTGCACAATAGAGGCGCTACATGAATATAAACAAATACCGTAACATATGCAAAAGGTAATGAATAAATATTTACGAAACTGAAATACCAAATATCAATCGAAGGAGGTATTTGTGAATCAACCAAGGAACCTAAAGTAACTCACAGAGTCACCACTTTCCTTATTTCAGACTTCATTTTAGTGAGCAGTAAGGCATCATTTAAATTCTAAGCTGAACTTATTATGCAGACCTTTGCTTAAAATTGCGGGTTATCGTCTAATACTTGGAAAAAATAAGGGTCTGACTCTTTTCACTGTGGCTTTGGACTTTTTATTTGGTTTTGGTTTGAACCTGTTCTTTTTTCCAATAGAATGCAGATGCCTGATTTATACTAGTACACATATTTCAGTGACATGATATAAAGGAGAAAAGGTAGTCATTTCACAGGAAGGGTATATTGCGCCAGACCTTTATTGAACACTCAGCTGAGGGCTGCAATTTCCTCGTGTTATATATACAAAGATCAAAGCAGACACAAACCATGCCTTCTGGCACGTCCAATGGGTAGCTAGGAGCACTTCATTATCATTTAATGCATCACAAGAAGAAGAACCAAAGTGTGGTCACAGAGAAGAAGCTGGCACAATGTAGTCTGGAAATTCTGGAATAACTGACTACCGTCTCCTATTTATGGATTCAATTTCCACTGAGCACTAAGCCCAGGTAAACTTCAGATTTAGTCTGAATTCAAATCCTGGCTTTACCCTTTTCTACCTACATGACTTTGGGCATACAGTAGATGCTTATTGAGTTACTATATGAAACACTGTAGGAAGATAAAGAACTCTGGGAGTTTAGGAAGATATGATGAATGAGATGAGATTCAAACTGAACCTTGGGAAACAGGTAAAAATTTGAGTATGTGCTCAAAGAGGCCATTTTGAAATGAGAAATGAAAGAAGATTCAGAGAAGGCAATAATGCATGGTGTGTGGACTAAAGGCAAACAGGTCTAGAGTTTTCATGCTGGAAAAAAAATGATATCAAACTCAATTATCACAAATCACAGAAAATAGTGAAAGGTTTCTCATGAAAGATTGATATTCAACCAAAGAACTTGTATGCAGCCGAAACCGATTTGGCTCAGTGGATAGAGCATCGGCCTGTGCACTGAAAGGTCCCAGATTCGATTCCGGTCAAGGGCATGAACCTTGGTTGTAGGCACATCCCCAGTGGGGGGCGTGCAGGAGGCAGCTGGTGGATGTTTCTCTCTCATCAATGCTTCTAACTCTCTCTCCCTTCCTCTCTGTAAAAAGTCAATAAAATATATATATATATATTTTTAAAAAGAACTTATATGCATATATGCATAACCCATGGATACAGGCAACAGTGTGGTGAAGGCCTGGGGTGGGGAGGAGTGGGTACCAGCTAGAAGGGGCCAATGGGGGAAGGAAAGGGCTTATGCAATACTTTCAACATAAATATTTCACAAATTGATAGTGTTTTTCCAACTCCCAATCCTTCCATGCTCTTACATTCCTCACCAATCTCTTTCCAACATCATGAAGACATGCTTAGTTGAGGGCAATCCTTTGTCAGCATTTATAGTAATTACTTCCTTTTAGTTCCTGTATTAAGGAACAACCTAATTCAGCGCAGAATGCACAGCCCCGGTTTTCTCAGTAGTGAGTGATTTGACCTGTCTTGCAATTGACCAGCATCCCGAAGAGTCATTCTAGTGTCACAAGAAAACACCACTTGGATTTTTAAACGTGCCATCTTGCACTATGCACACCTCACATGGTTAATAGAGCTTATTCAAATATTTCCTCTCTACCCCTTTCCCGCAAAGGGTTCCATTCGGCTTTTCTATTACCAGTGCGTCGGCTTTTGTGCCACACAGCTCCGGGAGAAGGGATGGATGCACATGGCCACTTTCTAGACAGAGATGCAGCAGGTGCAAACAATCCCCCTCCGCAAAGCTCACAATAGATTTATCACAGCAGCAGCGGCCAGAGCGATCTGGACGTTTCTGGGTTACCGTGCTGTTCCCTCCCGTGACTCGCTAACCACCTCAGACAGGCTGCCCAGAACCACCGCTGTCACTTCTGCCCGTGTCCTGTCTACACACCAGAGTGGTTTGGCTGCAAGACCTGGGCACAGGCTGGGGCTGTAATGTCCTCTTTCCATTCGCACAGGGAGACTTTGAAGAGTCTATGATCTGCATGATGGGTGTACTTACAGCGCCCAGAAAAATAAAAAAATAAAAAATGGCACCATCAGGGTGAAAAGAGAATATCCTGTGGATAATAAAAGAACATTAAAAAAAGAAAAAATCTCTCCTGGAATGTTTCACACACCATTTTTTTCTGCAATTTCCCCCGGGGGCCTGAGAAAGTTGGCCAGGAGCAAGGAAGTGAGACAGAACTCTGCCAGGGTGACCTGCCCATAGCTGTCTATCCGCATTCCGCCATGGCATCATTTACATGCCTCTAATGTGGGGTTCGGCCAGGAAATAATTATGCCGACGATCTTACCTGCCTGCATCCTGTTTACTTAGAAGTCAGCAGGCAACCTCCCCGTTCCAATCTCCACATCCCTCAGCTCTCAGTATGCGGGGAAGGATCAAAACGTAATCAAAGCTCTAAGACACAGTATCAGGAGTGGCTACAAGACCTGCATTCCCTGCTCCTGTTTATCCCGCGCGGATACCTGCTTGGGATGCACAGGGAAAGGAAGGCCGCTATAAACCGTTTTTTGTTTGTGGGGGGCTGAGGGAGCTGGAGAAAGGAGATCTCCTGTGTAAAGATGTCGCCTGATGAATGTGGGTTGTTTCTATCCCCGCTATTGGCATTGTCCAGCTATGCTTTGATAAACTCTGGATAGATAAACTAGGCCCGTAGGACAGAAGGAACCTTTATTGAGAACCTGATGCCGGTTAAGTTTGTTAGATATGTTAATGCATTTTGTTCCCACCCACCCTCCTGGCGAGATTCTACTTTTGTGACTGATGTATGAGAGATGAGGAAACCGAGGCACAGAGAGGTTTGAAGTAAATAGCCCAAGGTCATACGTTTAGCAGGTATGATTTTTTCCAACAGGATAGTTTTGGGATGTACGAGGTGAAACAAAATATATACTACAGTTATTTTCACATATTTCACTGTACTTCTTTAATGGAGCTACGTGAAAATATTTATATCCCATATGCAGCTAACGTAATTTCTAATGCTGGCTCTGGTGGAGGCTCTGGGCCACTCTGTAATACTGTGTTTAAAAGTGAGAGTGGCCCTAGCTGGTGTGGCTCAGTGCATACAGCAGCGGCCTGTGGACTGAAGGGTCCCGGGTTTGATTCCAGTCAAAGGCACGTGCCAGGGTTGTGTGCTAGATCCCCACTGTAGGGTGTGCAGGAGGCAGCCGATCAATGGTTCTCTCTCATCGTTGATGTTTCCACCTCTCTTTCTTTCACCCTTCCTCTCTAAAATCAATATATATATGTTAGAGTGAATCTTCTTTTTTTTAAAATATATTTTATTGATTTTTTACAGAGAGGAAGGGAGAAGGATAGAGAGTTATAAACATTGATGAGAAAGACATCAATCAGCTGCCTCCTGCATGCCCCCTACTGGGGATGTGCCAGCAAGGATACATGCCCTTGACCGGAATCGAACCCGGGACCTTTCAGTCCGCAGACCAACGCTCTATCAACTGAGCCAAACCGGTTTCAGCAATATATATATCAGAGTGAATCTTAATCTGACCACAGAGGCTTCCTTCCTTTTATTTCATGTCTTATGACTTTATTGCACATGAAGAGTAATAGAATCTCCTCAAGCTTAAAACAAAC
>PVJN01022568.1:0-13251 GCA_004026805.1 Lasiurus borealis | reverse complement strand
TTTTCATCAGCGGTTGTGACCATATGACTGATGAACAGTGAAACTGAAGCAAGGTCATCAACAGGAGGAATGAATGGGACCCTGTTATTATTATCTTCAAGAGTATTAATTATTGTCATATGGCTATTATCTACCAAACATGTCACAAGCCAGGCCCTGGGACAAGCTGATTGGTTTGGTACTGCCCAGTTGGAGGTATTTTGCAATTTCTGGATTCAGTTTCGGTTATCCTAGTGATTGGTATTGAGACAAAGGATGCCAATGGTACGAGAAGTCTCTGTTGTCAACCCTGCACCATGAAGAATGTGATTGTTGTTCTCATTAATGAGACATCATTACATAACACCTCAGCTGAATTGGCTCAGCCTAACGCCTTACATAAAAACAGAAGACTTGCTGACACTATTTTTATATCCACCAAGTCTTACAGGAATACAGCTGCTTTGTAAATCAAGGGAAGACCATACTTTGGTCCAAAATTTCAAGAGTTGTTTATCATTTTGGAAAATAGTACCATGATAATGTTGTTACTCTTGGTATTAAAGCTGCAAACTCAGCACCTCTGTATTTATACTATTCCATTTGCCATATTCAAAATGAAATAAATACAGCATCGGATGCCTTATATGTCTTTTAGATTTGTCATGCACGACTGTCTACATATTGAACACATATTAATTGGTTACAAATTGCTTTCCTTTGATTTAAGCTTTTAAAATAATTACACACATTTAAATATTACGTAGGTAGTTAGAATATATTAAGTATGACTTATTTCCCTGAGAGTAAAGGGGGCTTTATAAAATATTCATTTAAAATAGAGGACATTGTTCTTATAAGATTGAAAAGTGATAAGCTAAATTCCTTATATGTATTAACTTATTTTAAATTCAAAAATGGAAAATCCCAGGAAGTAGGCAGCATTTTTTTTCATCTCTGTTTTGCAGGTAAAGAAACCAAACCTTCAATATATTAGGTATCTTAATTGTTCAAGGTCAACCTCTGGGATTCAAAAAATAGAAAATCTAAACCTTGTGTTCCAATGACTAAATTATCTTCTTACTGTTAACAAAAATAAACTCTAAACTCTAAAAATGTATTCTAAAATATCCAATTTGGAAAGATTTTTAAATGTTTCCTACTTATTGCTGCCTTTAAAGGATTTTTAAATTTCATGTTAGTGTCTTAAGTATTCTCCATGGGAAGCATAGAAAAGCAATCAGCTCTGCGATTTGGAACAGGATTCAATAAACTTAAAATTTTTAAATGCAGTCATTATAGATTGAAGAGTCACGGAATCTTTCTCAAGAATGTATAACATAGATAGCATATCCTGAATTCTCTAATAGGAATTTAAATATTTTACATATGCATTTACCCTATGTCACTTTCCCATTTTCTAGAAATCCATCCCAAGGGTATCAGCTTGAAAACTATTAAAATCAGCATGCAAGCGCTCTTCACTGAGAGACTGGCAACAACTCAAGTGCACACAGTAAGGCAGGGGACCTCCTCCAAGTGGAGTACTATGCAGCTGCAAAAATACCCAGAAGCCCCCTCTCTGTCGTGGAATGCCGCACAGCACACAGTGGGCAGCAGGAAATGAAGTGGAGAGTACTAGGTGGGCACTGGTTCTCCAGGGGTGGTCCCCAAACCAGGCCGTGTGGCAGCGGCAGCATCCCCATCACCAGGGAACTCGTTAGGGATGAAGGTAATTGGGCAGCGGACCAACCCTGGGGGGCCCTACACTCTGGGCCTTAACTAGTCCCCCAGGTGATTCCTTCAATTGCAGCAGAAATTGAAGGCTGTCACTACACAGCACACGACTGAGCATCGCAATAAGAGAGAGGCCACAGGGGTTGACAAATGTAGGCTTACAGTGTGCGTATGTGGAATGCAATTTATTCTTCTCTTATTGATTAGTTTGCTACTATTTCCACACAACAATTGTAAATCTACTTTTGCCCCACCCTGTATAATATTATAGACACATACATATACACTTATAAACTCTCTCTCTCTCTCTCTCTCTCTCTCTCTCTCTCTCTCTCTCTCTCTCTGTGTGTGTTTAAAAGACAGAATATTAAATAAATATCATAAAACTATATAAAATAGTTACCCGGGAGTGAGGAAAGAATCAAGGTTGATGGGACATGCACAGAAGTACGACTGAATAGGCTTTGAGTTGGAGGCTTAAATTTGGAATCACAACATGTACATATAAAAAATTTTAAAATATAAAAAGGACCTATCTGTTAAAGGAGAGGCTGAATAAAACATAATTATTTTTAGTTACTTCAAACCCAGTAATTTGATTGTACACTACTAGGATATAATTAAGTCGGACAAAAAGAACTACAAAGACTTCTTCAATTCTTTTCAGTAATCGTTTTGTTAGCAATATTATTGATATAACTATTCTCGAACTACAGGCATATTGATATGACTACAGGTTCAAGGAACTAAGTAATTATGTTAATGTCATTAGGAATGTAGAATTTCATTTAAAGAGAAAAGCGATACAAATATAAAATGAGGCTATGTTAAAACAATGTGATTCTAAATTTAAACTGGCTATATTGTTATAAGCTATGTCCTCTTTTTTAAAAATTTCAGTTAAAAAAAATCTTTATTTTTGAAAGTATTATATATATGTCCCTCTTTCCCCCCCTTTTCCTCCCTTCTGGCCTTCAGCACCCTATTGTCTGTGTCCATGGGTTATGCAAATATGCATACAACTTCTCTGATTGACATATCACATTAGTTTCAAGTGTACAATATACAGTTTCTATATTTGTATATATTATGAATTGGTCATCGCAAGAAGTCTGGTTAAAATGCACCATTGCACACAGTAAAATTTTTTTCTTGGGATATTATTCCTCTTGAAAACCTGATGAGTGCTGTCTGCTAAAGGCCTAGAAGCAAATGGCCAACCTATTAAGCACATGTACCTCAGGAACACAATTATGGTCTCAAAATTCCACTTCCCAATAAAAGTAACCTTGGTTCCCTGAAGAATAACAGAATACAGGTCTGGGGTAGGAATGTATTACATAAGCCAGGCCATCTTTGAGTGTATTATTCATACAAGTCAATAGCAAAACAAGAAATTCATGTATTATTAATTACTAGAGGCTCTGTGCACGAATTTGTGCACTCATGCAATCCCTCAGGCTGGTTTGCGGGATTGGGCTGAAACTAGCCCTCCAAAATTCCCCGAGGGTCCTGGACTATAAGAGGGTGCAGGCCAGGTCAAGGGACCCCACCAGGCAATGAAGGTGGGAGATCTCCAGGGCATGTCCAGCCCATCTTGCTCAGTCCTGATCTGACAGACCCCAGTAGCAAGCTAACCTTACAGTCAGAGAGTCTGCCCCCTGGTGCTCAATGCACATCATAGCAACTGGTCAACCAGTTGATTGTTCTGCCCCCTGGTGATCTGCCTTAGCATATCATTAGCATAATATGCTTTGATTGGTTGAACAGACAACCAGATGACTGGCTACTTAGCATATTAGGCTTTTATTATATAGGGCTGTATTTTATTATATAGGACTGGATACAACTGTTGACCTACTTTTGCCCAATCTTGTATATATATGTTACTCCAATCTTTTCCAACTGGAATATATGCTCTTTGAAGTCAAGAACTTTATTGAAATTAATAATGTATCATCGATGCTTAAAACAGTATCTGGCAATAGTAGGCATACAGCCCTGGCCTGTTTGGCTCAGTGGATAGAGTGTCAGTCTATGGACTGAAGGGTACCAGGTTCAATTCTGGTCAAGGGCATGTATCTTGGTTGCAGGCACATCCCCAGCAGGAGGTCTACAGGAGGCAGCTGATGTTTCTCTCTCATTGATGTTTCAGATTCTATCCATCTCCCTTCCTCTCTGTAAAAAATCAATAAAATATATTTAAAAAAATAGTAGGCATACAAATATTTTCTGAATGAATAAAATAAGCTTGGTTTGAATAAACAATTTGGGTTAGTAAATATATAGCTGTGTTTGTTTTTTGTTTGTTTTTTTATCCTCATTGGAGGTTATTTTTCCATTATTTTTAGAGAGAGAAGGAGAGAGAGAAACATTGGTGTCAGAGAGACACATAGATTGGTTGCCTCCTACATGGGATTGAGCCTGCAAATGAGGTATGTGTCACTGATGGGAATAGAACCTGGGACCCTTCAGTTCACAGGCTGATTCTCTATCCCTTGAGCCAAACTGGCTATGGAAATATATAGTATTTTTCATAACTATTATTGAAAGCCTATCTTTCCTTTAGCTTAGTTTTTATATCATGACCCACCCCTGTGTTGGCACACTTGCTGTGAGTATTATTACAGACTTAATGATTTTATAGATTCCACTTACTCCAACGGACCATTTGTTTTCTATTTCGTGCTTTCTCGTATATCGAAGCAACATTGGAAGTTCCTTTAAGTTTTTATTCTTTCTACATGTTAGCCCTATCCCATAGTTTTTGAAAGTGTCCTTGCTTTTTTGAACAAATAAAATATTTTAGCTCTCTTTCTTTTTTTTAACACATGGCAAGGTTTTTATTTTTCTTGTGTTTCTGGCACCCTAGAATATTTCTTGGTATAATCAACCTTTATGTATCGGTGATATTCTAACTCCTACTAGAAGTTGCTGGCTGCAAACATAGAATCAGTTATCCTCCAAAAAAAAAACAAAAAAAAAAAAACACAACCTGATTTCTTTTTCTTTTAAATCTTTGTTGCTGAGAGTATTGCAAATGTCTCCTTTTTTACCCATTCCCCCTCCACTCAGTTCCCATCATGCCCCAGTCCTTCACCACCCTAATGTATGTGTCCACGGGCAATGCATATGTGCACATAAGTTTTTTGGTTAATCCCTTCCCCCTTTCCCTCTGAGACTTCTCAGTCTGTCCCATGGTGACATATCTCTGGTTCTATTTTATCTGTCAGTTTATTTTATTCATTAGATCGCACATATAAGTGAGATCATCTGATATTTGTCTTTCGGGACTGCAGACTTGTGCAGCCACGATGGAAAACAGTGTGGAACTTCCTCAAAATATTAAAAATGAAACTGGCATGTGGCCCAGTGATTCCACTTCTGGGAATGTATCCTAAGAATCCCAAAACACCGACCAGAAAGAATATGCACATCCCTATGTTCATAGCAGCGTCCTTTACAATAGCTAAGATCTGGAAACAGCCCAGTTGCCCATCAGTAGATATATAGATAGGAAAGTAGTAGTACCTTTACACCATGGAACACTTACAGCTGTATAAAAGAAGGACATGTTACCCTTTGAGATAGCATGTAGGGACTTGAAGAGTACTGTGCTAAGTGAAATAAGTCAGTCTGAGAAAAGCATGATTCCTTGAATGCAGTGGTTCTCCAGCACATCTGCACATTAGCATCATGGGGGAGCTTCAAAGACTGCTGTGCTCAGGCTGCATACAGATCAATCAAATCAGAACCTTGGCAAAGGGATCCAGGTCCCCACACTTTTTCAAGTGTAGTCAAGACTGCGGACAATATTGGAGATCCAACTGGGAGATCTGTGAGGACATATTAAGTTTCCATAAGAGTATTGGGTCAAGGAGAGAGGACGCTAAGATCTCCTGCTCCTCTAGAGATAGGAAAAACACAATACAAACTTTAAAGAAAAACACGTTTTTTCCCCTTCAGGTTGAATTTATGTTCATTTAAAAAATTTAATTCATCCAACAAAGTTCTTCCTCATCTTTTTCTGATAGAAAACTTTAAAATGTGTGTGCATTTTCAAAGATAACAGCTTTTTTTTTTATCTGATACATGCAATACCATCCTATATAATAAAAGACTAACATGCAAATCAACCGAACTGCTGAACGGCGGGTCGCTATGGTGTGCACTGACCACCAAGGGGCAGACACTCAATGCAGGAGCTGCCCCCTGGGAGCGTTGCTCAGCCAAAAGCCAGGCTCATGGCTCGCAGTGGAGGGAGCCTCTATTGCCTCTGCATCAGCTCTAAGGACCCCATGGGGAACGGGCCTACACTGGCAGTTGGACATCCCCCGAGGGTTCCCAGACTGCGAGAGGGCACATGCTGGGCTGAGGGACTCCTCCCCTCAGTGTATGAATGTTGTGCACTTTGCCTCTAGTAGTGCTATATATTGGTATACTAAATTGTCTGTGAGTGACAATATTACTTACAATATTGAACACCGGCCATTTTCCTAAACACAACTGTATCTTATCTGGGTATATTAAAAACATTTGGACAATGCATTATTCATTTTAACGCTGGCGTCCCAAGAACAAACAGCACAGTGTAATTAGAGAATATTTAAACAAACTATACATGAGGATTGCTACATGACATAGAACCTTGTCAGAATCCTAATCTAATGTCTTAGGATGAGTTTAACAGCATATAGCGATAATGTCACTTTTCCACTCACACTCATCCACTGTCTGAATGAGAAGAAAAGGGAAATCACAGCCATCTTGTTGGGAATTTTAAATAGCCCCAGAGACAGTAATGTGAACACGTACTGTTAATGAATCATTGGTCACAGGCAGAAATGACTAAAAACTATTATATATTTGCCCACTTCTGCTACAGTCTATAGATTTTTTAAAAATAATCTATGTGTCATTATCCTTTTATGAACTAACTATAGGGTGTATTAAAATCCATGAGGCCCTAGACCGAATTATGAAGGCTAACTTTGGATGTGTATGTAATGACATTGAGAGTGATAAACCCTTAGTGACAGAGAAGGGTTCAAAACAAGTGAGCTGTATAGCACTATACTTTGGGATGTTTGTGGAGGTCACGTGGTCAAGCTATTTCTTAGACATTTTAATCCCTGACACCTTTGATAACTGGGAATACTTATGGACTTTCTCTATCAAAAAGTTAATAATGCATATAGGACCACACAAAAACCTTCCTAAGCCTCTTAGACATTTAGCCATCGGCTTCTCCAAAGCCCATTGAGAGCTGAGAAAATCAAAATCAACAAAGGGATGATAACTTTGCAGAGAATTCCAGATTCACTGCCCTCGTGTAGTGTTTATTATATCTGAAGTCTCAGACTCGTCTCCAAAGGTGGGGGTTCTCTGCTCCATTAACCTGTTGAGCCCCTGTTTGCCTTTGGAATTCCCGATTAGTTTAAATCTGGGAAGAAAAACAAGTCCAACCGCAAATCATTATTCAAACTTATAACACGGAAAATATAAAGCGGCCCTCTGCTTGCCAAGATATGATAGTGAGTCTATTTCGTTTTGTTTGAAAGATTTGCCCCATGTCCTTGCTTCTGTGAGTAATCCACGTCTGCCTCTAACAATGCTGCCAGCTAGAAAGGTTGAAAGACAGAGGTTCCCATTTCCTATGCCCTAAGCGCCCACCCATTCAGTGTCCTGGGTGGTGGAATGCCCTGGCCTGCCATTTGCCACTTCCATCAGATCCCCACTGGTGGTAGGTCAAGCACTAGAACCCACTGGACATCCTTATCTGGAAGCTTCCAGGACAAGGAGGCTGGTAGCCTCCACCTCAAAAGCTAAGTCTGCTGGCACTCAGATCCTGGCAGCCAGCACCCCGTGAAAGAGACACAGAGGGGAGAATACCCTAAGAAATATGGGAGCACCGGAGACAGCCTCAGGATACTGAAAACTCAGTCAGGATCCCCGGCTTAGTTGTTTCTCCAGTGATTCTAAGAACTGTAAGAAAAGATGCAGTCTGCCAGGAGAGTACAAAAGTGAAGCTTCTTGTGACACCGAGGGAGGACTATCGTTACTAAAAGTTTCTCACATAAGCAACTCAATCCATTCAAGCATCCTGTCCAAGGCTTTGGAGAATTCATGGAAAATCTGGATGATCTTCTCTGTGTTCTCTTTTAGATGTATCGCTTACACTGCCAGAACATTCCAGAGAGAAAGTTTGGACGTCTGTACAGCAGGAGAAATCTTATCTGAATTCCAGCTCACTGCTGTTTGAACCATCATTTTTATTAATGGAGAAGCAGCTTATAGCTTTTCATCCCTGTCTTTCACTTTGCTTGATATGTGAGATGCAATTCTATCAAGTACTGAGATGCTTAAGACTTATTTTTCTTTCCTTTTTTTTTTTTTTCGCTTAAGTGTGTACATGCCTTGTTACTCACTGGCTGCTTGAAGGGGGTGGGTTACAGGACAGTGTGGCAGCCTCCAGTCACAGGGCTGCGTGATGGTGACGCTCTGTCCTTGTCCAGAGTGGCTCCATATCCGCCGGCCTTCCTGCAGGAGGCGGTGCTCCCAGAGAGGCCAGGGGTCACTCCCTGCAGTCAGCCTGTGTCACCCCAGTTTCCGCACCGATGTGCCTGAGACGGGGCCTCGTGCCCATCTGACTGGTGGGCCCATCCACACCCAAGCCGTCACTGAACCACGGGGTCATATTCCAAGGGGGGAAAGCAATTTCAGAAGCTTGAAGAAAAGGCTGCTTCTTTTCTTTATATACTTCCTCCAGGAAGAAAAACCTTCCCCGAGAAGTCTGTCTGTCAAGAAGGAAGGCAGGTAAGTCCTGGCTGCCATGAGGACAGGGAAGAGGAGCAGAGCTGGGCAGCCAGGCCCTGCTCCACCTGCTCTCTGCACGGAACACGGAATGGGTGGCTCAGCCGGTGGAGGAGAGAGCATCTCAAGAAGCAGGAAGAAGCAGGAAGCAGACAGAGCGATCGCCACACGATTCCCGAGTCCGGGAGGGAGAAGCTGAGTGGGAAGAGGGAGAGGAGTCTTAATGCATCCACATCACGCCTCGTTAGAGACAGAATCTATCAGCCAGCGACGGGGTCTCCGCTACTTCCCCCCTCAGATCCGCCTGCATCCGTTTATGTTCAGACCAGGCCGTCCCCCTCTATGTGGATGAGAAGGAGCATCCCGCACTGTAAGGGAGAAAGCCTGAGGGTGAATTATTCAAATCCCCGAGCACTTAGCGGAGAACAGAGGCTCTCCGAGGATGGAGTGCCATCTATGATGTGCAAAACCGCTCCATCTCAAATTGAGGGAGACCGGCTGGGAGGCGGGGTGCCAGCTTGCTCTGTGGGCACGGGCCAGGGGTGGCAGCATTTAACGATCAGGTGAGCAGATGCCGGCTGAGCGCCTCTGGCTGGTTGGGATGCGGATCCAGGGCCTTACCCTGAGATCCTGGTGAAGGTAGGCAGCCTTCTGCAATGTTATGTCCTGGCGTGCGGAATGACAACGGTATTATCTCCTTCCTCGTCTACTATTGCGAGGGTCAAATCCGTTAATATGTGTAGAGTGGTTAGGTTATAGTTAGCATTGAAAAAGTGCTGGCTATTTTTTTCATATTTGTTAGGGATGGTTCACATGTACAGTGGTACCTCAAGATACAAGTGCCCTAAAATAAGAGATTTTTGAGATACGAGCCATCGAGCGAGCGATTTTTGCTTTGAAATACAAGCAACATTTGAGATAGGAGTAATTGCCCAGATTGGCCAGCTGCACAGGACCCACCAGTTTACCAGGACTCCAGCGACTCATAGTTTCCCACGCCTCAAGGTTACGGAACGAATTAAACTCATATCTCGAGGTACCACTGTATAAGCATTTGCAGTGTTAGTTTCATTATGTGCTAAATTCTCTGAGGAAACCCATGTCTAAAACTGAGTCGGGTAAAGAGTAATACCCACAGAAGTTCTAATAACAAAAAATGTGACCACATGATTGAACCCGAGATCCATAAAAATAGGCTCCTACATCTATGTATGCAGTGAGGGCTCTGCAATGCATTTTGGCAGTGAGTGTGATGTAATTTTTTAAGTTAATATTATATGTTATTATTTGCTGGTTGAGCTTTATGGTGTTTTTTTTTTACTTTAATACACTTTGTGGAACTAATTTTTCAGAATCAATTAACTATTTGCAAAATAACTATACAGAGGTACCTCAATATACGAGTTCAATTCGTTCCATAACCTTGAGGTGTGGGAAACTATGAGATGCTCGAGTCGCGGTAAGCTGGTGGGTCGTGTGCAGCCGGCCGATCCGCGCGATGACTCCTATCTCACATGTTGCTCCTATTTCAGAGCAAAAATCGCTCGCTCGACGGCTCGTATCTCAAAAATCTCGTATGTTAGGGCACTCGCATCTTGAGGTGCCACTGTATAGGACACTGATACATTTGAATACATGCCTTTCTATTCTAACAGAAGAGAACCTTTCCCCCTCAGCTATCCTGGTTTTGTTTGACAAACGTGTGATCCACTGAGCAAACAGTGAGAAATTGGCATGAAGAATAGGTTTGCCTTTCTTTTCCTCTGCTTTTCCCTTCCTATCGTTCCGATAATAACTCATCTTCTCTCCGAAATCCTCTTCGGAGCGAGTGCGTGGTGTGGAGTCCTTCCATTTTATCGATTTAAGACAATATCAGGGGAGGTGCTCATGCAGATGAGAACAGGTATTGCGTCTCAGTGACTAAGATCTGCTGGCAGCAAGGAGGGACAGAAGACAATGACATTGCCCTGGTCCCTGCGCCTGCCATGTCTGCAGAGCTGAGTGTGTGTTGTTCAGTCACAGCTTGTGTGCAGGACTGAGCTCCTGATACACAGGTGATAGGAGAGCCACACCTCGCTATTTCATCATGTGTGTGGCAACAGAGCACACATTTAGGGCGTGCTACACGTATGTATTCTTGACTTAGGACCACTGATCTGAGCAGACCCCACTTCCCAGAGTGGGCCCCAGTGGGAGAACCACAGGCCGCCACCCCCCAGCCCACGTAAAAGTCCTCTCCATCCATCACCTTGGAGGGGTTCAGCCTTGGGGAGCCCCATCAGAAAAAGTTTCATGCGTTGTGCCTACATGCCCATCTATTAACGAGCGCTGGGAGCCAACATTGATTTAAATACATCTTCAGCCTCCAAATTATGTGCAGCGACTGGACTTAATGCAATATTTATTCAAAACCAACAAACTGCCCCTAGCATCTCCCGCCATGAAGGTAAACAGCTCATTCCGCTCCTTCTCACCTGTGGCCATCTCGCAGCGGCCTAACATTAGGGACGCGGGTTTATTTCAGGGAAGGCGATTTGAATAGGAGGCAACCTGGCCCGTGGCTATTCGCCCGAGCACAGGGCTTTCTAGAAACAGCGAAGGCCTCCGCCAAGCCAGCTCGTGGCTAAATCCATGTTTATGCATGCGGCCCCTACGCGCGGACACGTGTGGCCTGCAAGCTAAACAGCGTTGCTGTGTGTTTGCCTCTTTCTGGTCCTCCAGCCGCTGCGAGGAGTGTTGCGAAAGGCATTTAGTCACCATTAGCTTTCTCCGCTGGGGGGTGGTAAGGAGGAGAGAGGGGTGATTAATGAAAAGTGACACACACCCATCGCTCTGGCCCGCCAGTCGCCGTGGCGAGAGAGGGCCTCTGCTGAACCCACGTCTGACCTCCTTTACCTTTCACAAGGTCAAGGGCAAGGCTGAGTGCCTTCCAGATTAGCTCCCACAAACGCTTCCCGGAGACTTGAGGAGGCTGCCTCGGCTGATGGGCTGCAGGTAGGCAATTAAAAGGAACGACACCCGGTCCACCTTAGTAGCAAAGGTGGGATTAAAAGCAAAAGATGCCGTGTTTTCTGTTACAATGCGTCAAACACAAAGCCTGGAAGTTGGGCATGTGTCGCTCGCTCTTCCAAAAAACAACCAAGGGGTTCAAAAGCCAATGTTGTCCAAACTGATCAGGGAATTGGCTCAGAATCCCCCTTTCCATGTCACACCCAAAGTGTGACTCCACCTCCTCTAGAGAGGGAAGCACAGGCACCCTGGTTTGATTCTGGGGTGACCTCCAGGGCACCAGGCTGATAGAGTAATAGTGATTGTTCCTATTAAGGAAGTTTTCTTTTTATCAATATATCTCTCCTGCCCTGACTGGTCTGGCTCAGTGGATAGAGCGTTGGCTTATAGACTGGAGGATCCCAGGTTTGATTCTGATTAAGGGCATCTATCTTGGTTGAGGGCACATCCCCAGTGGGTAGTGTGCAGGAGGCGGCTGATCAATGTCTCTCTCTCATCAATGTTTCTAACTCTCTATCCCTTTTCCTTCCTCTTTGTAAAACATCAATAAATTATAAATAAATATATATATGTATATATATATATACGTACATATATATGTTTGTGTATGTGTGTGTATGTGTGTGTATGTATGTGTGTGTATATACATATGTATGTATATATGTATGTGTGTGTGTGTGTGTGTGTGTGTATATATATATATAGTGAACAAAGAGTAGTTCATCTTCTTATAGTAAAGTAGTATACATAGGTCAACAAGAATGAAGATACAGGGAAAAAAAATATTTTGATGCATTAAATATTTCATTCAAGATTTCTAGGCTTTTCAAGTATTCTGTCAGATGACAAACGCACCAAAGTAGCAGGGAAGTGAGACACAAAACAGAGTGTGTATTTTAACTAAGAAAATATTCCACGACCACAGTCAGTGCCTAACATGATCACCAACTAACATACATTCTCTCCACCCCTCATTTCCCAAGGATTTTAGAAGACCGGTTCTTTTTTTTTTTGAATCAGTAATATTTACCACTTCACTGAGAAGCAATTGCTTCTTTCCGACCTGATTAAAATTAACCAAGAAGCATATTCCAGAGAAGCAAGAAATGACATGCAATGTTGTCCTGACTTCTCCACTGGAATGCTTCCTCGCAGGAAATTAAAAAAACGGCTCCGGAGTAAAAGGAAAATCAAACTGAGAAATGCTGACAATCACTGCACGGAGCTCATTTTCATGAGTGTGTTCTTCCCCGCATGCAATCTGCACAATCTAGCGCCATTGTTAGGATCCGGACGGTCCCGGCCTGCTTCCTGGGAATCCGGATTCTGCCTGTGCGGGATGGGACAGCCTCACAGCAGCGCTTTTAGACTTTTCAAGATCACCGGCATGACAATTACAGTGGTACCTCGAGATACGAGTGCCCTAACATACGAGATTTTGGAGATACGAGTCGTTGAGCGAGTGATTTTTGCTTTGAAATACGAGCAACATTTGAGATAGGAGTCATCGTGCGGATCGGCCGGCTGCACACGACCCACCAGTTTACCGCGACTCAAGCGTCTCATAGTTTTCCACGCCTCAAGGTTACAAAACAAATTAAACTCATATCTTGAGGTACCACTGTATTTTTTTGAGTGGGGGAGGAGTCTACAGGAAAATTAAAACAGAGCAAACCAAACAGACATTTCATGAAGACATGGCACTCATGCATC
>PVJN01022567.1:0-33300 GCA_004026805.1 Lasiurus borealis | reverse complement strand
GATGCCTTTACTCTCTATACTAATAAAAGGGAAATGTGCTAATTATACAAAAAATCTTCTGGATATCTTTCTGGACAAAGCCATGGTGATGGGGGCTGAGGCAGAAGCAATTAGGGACAATCAAGCCAGCAGGAGGAGGGGCAGTTAGGGGCAATGAGGCCGACAAGGGAGGGCAGTTAGGGGACAATCAGGTTGGCAGATAGAGGTGGTTAGGGGCAATCAGGCTGGTAGGCAGAGGCAGTTAGGGGTGATCAGACAGGCAGACAGGAGAGCGGTTAGGAGCTAGCAGTCCTGGATTGTGAGAGGGATGTCCAACTGGGGTTGGGCCTAAACCAGCAGTTGGACATCCGCTAAGGGGTCCTTGATTGGAGAGGGTACAGGCCAGCTGAGGGACACCCACCATGCACAAATTTCCTGCACTAGGCCTCTAGTCCTATCTAATAAAAGAGTAATACACAAATTGACCGCACCTCTGCTACACCCACAAGCCATGCCCACAAGCCACACCCACCAGCCAATCAGAGCAAGTATGCAAATTAACCCAACCAAGATGGCTATAGCCAAAGAGAAGGCAGGAGGGAGACTTGGGTTGACTCTGGCGATGGAGGAAGCTAAGCTTTCTGTATACCCTGGCAGTCCAGGCCTCCACTTAAGGCTAAAAAGTTTCAGTGGCTATGTGAGCAGAAGGCTTGGCTCCGCTTCACGTTACAAAGTTTCAATTGTAGAAGATAAATAAATCCCACATACCAGGGCTTCTGCTTGGGTCATCAGGTGGTGTGGCCGGCCTACAAATCACCACAGGCCCTTCTCCCAGGCCACCCCTCTCCCCAAGGGAACACTCACCCTGATCCAGGACACCCTTCAGGGCAAACCAGCTGGCTCCCCATGTACTAGGCCTCTATTCTATCTAATAAAAGAGTAATATGCAGCCAAAACTGGTTTGGCTCAGTGGATAGAGCATTGGCCTGTGGACTGAAAGATCCCAGGTTCGATTCCAGTCAAGGGCATGTACCTTGGTTGTGGGCTCATTCCCAGTAGGGGGTGTGCAGAAGACAGCTGATCGATGTTTCTCTCTCATCGATGTTTCTATCTCTCTTCCTTCCTCTCTGTGAGAAATCAATAAAATATATTTAGAAAAAGAGTAATATGCAGATTCACCATCACTCCAACACACAAGATGACTGCCCCCATGTGGACACAAGATGGCCACCACAAGATGGCCAGCAGGGGAGGGCAGTTGGGAGGAATGAAAGCCTGCAGGGGATGGCAGTTAGGGGTGACCAGGAAGTTAGGGGCAAACAGGCTGGCAGGGGAGCAGTAAGGCATCAATCAAGCTGGCAGGGGAGCAGTAAGGCATCTATCAGGCTGGCAGGAGAGTGGTTAGGGGGTGATCAGGCTGGCAGGCAGAAGTGGTTAAGGGCAATCAGGAAGGCAGACAGGTGAGCAGTTGGGATCCAGCAGTCCTGGATGGTGAGAGGGATGTCCGACTGCCCATTTAGGCCTGACCAGGTAGGATCAGGCCTAAATGGGCAGTCAGACATCCCTCAAGGGGTTCCAGATTAGAGAGGAAGCAGGCTGGGCTGAAGGACAACCCACTCCCCCACCCACACTCCATGCACGAATTTCACGCTCAGGGCCCTTAGTATCTATCTATCTATCTATCTATCTATCTATCTATCTATCTATCTAAAAGCCTAAGTGACTGTTATGACTGGTCGATTGATCACTATGATGCACAGTGATCACCAGGGGACAGATGCTTTATGCAGGAGGTGCTCCCTGGTGGTCAGTGTGCTCCCATAGCCAACATCTCATGGCTGGCCAACTTTCCATGGTCCCTCCCCCTGGCTGCCCAGGTGATCAGTGCACCCTTGCAGCCAACCTCCCATGCCTGGCCAACCTCTTGTGGCCCCACCCCCCTGCCAACCAGCCCAATCAGCTCCAATTGGAACTGGGCAGGATGGCCCTGATCTGCCCTAATTGCTAGCCAGGCCAAGGGACCCCACCTGTGCATGAATTAGTGCACTGGGCCTCTAGTCTTGCATAATTGCTCTGATTATAAATTCCAGTACTATGTTGAATAGAAATGATGAAACGAGGCATCCTTGTTTTGTGCCAATCTTAGAGAAAATGTTTTCAGTTTTTAACCATTAAGTATAATATTAGCTTGTGGATTTCTCACATGTGGCCTTTATTATTTTAAGAACATTTTCCTATTCCTGTTTTTCTTTTATCACGAAAGGCTGTTGATCATATGTTTTTTTTCTTCATTCTGTTAATTAATGTGGTGTGTTATACTGGTTGGTTTTTGTATGTTGTACAACCCCACACTTATTCAGTTTTCTGAAAATTGATACAGTTCTATTTTTTGACACATTTGAAAAACTATAAGAAAACTATTTAAAATACAATTTTAATGGAGATTTTGAAAAAATTTTCTTGAACTCACTAAATTGTTCTGTACTACCATCAGATTTTATTCTGATACTAAAATTTAGAATTTATGTTTGGCTTTCTCATTATTATTTTCAAGTTAGAGCAACTTTAATATCTGAAACTGACCTTTCATTTTAAAAAACTAATTCCTGTTTTATCTGAAATTTTGTATCTTTGTGTTGTAGGTAAACTTTCATTTTCCATTAAAAGCAGTCAAGATGATAATTCTGAGAGAGACTCGGATGAAGATCAAAATCAACAAGATATTCAAAATCAAGATGGAATACCTTTTTTTCAGAAATTATCAGAAAAATCCATCAAGCTTGATAAGGCAGGCTTAGGTAAATTTGTTATTATGAAGAGTTTTACAACAAGCATTCATAAACTGGCTTAAGAGTAGATACTTTACATTCATAATTCATATACAAATGTGTTGCACATATTTATCAGTATTTTATTGTATTATTTTAATATTAAATTATAAAGTTTAATTTCTGGTTTTGTTTTGCTGTTAACCATAATAGAATATAACCCTTCATCTTGAAGGCTGCCTACTCTTTCATAAGTGAAAAAAATTTATATATATTTATGTTATTAAACAAAAACAGCAATTAAGTTCTGATAAAGTAATATTAATGAGTATATTACTTTAACAATGTAATATGATTTTCTTTAATGTAGGGTGTGATAACAGTCTTCCTCATGCAAAAGAAAGCAATGCAGTTATTTTTACTTCCTATTTTATAAAGTGTTATTTGCATTTTAATAAACATCATATCTTTTTAGTAGAAAATCAAGGGAAAAGGAGATGGTGGAGTGTGGGAATAGACAGGGGAAAGTTTCTGGGGAATGGGGGAATGAGTTTTGTTATGTGTAAGAAGCAGGGAGATAGGAGGCCATTAGAGAAAGCTGGATCATCAGGAGCAAAGTTGTGGAGACAAACTTATTCCAAAGAAAAAATCTTTATTGAATAAATTTGTATTTAGTCATATTATTCAGAGAAACAGATACTACCATAATATCCTAAGATAATATATTATAAATAGTGATATTTTAAGGAATTGGCTACATGATTGTGGGGACTGGCAATTCCAACATCTGTAGGGCAAGCTTTACCTAGAAAATTAGGTAAGAGTTTTTACTGTAGTATTGTGTCCAAATCATACCTGGCAAACCAAGCAACTACAAACTCAGGCAGGTTTTTCCATGTTCCAGTCTTAACTAAGAATTGCTTCTTCTTCAGGTAACCTTAGTTTTTGCTTTGAGGGCCTTCGACTAAATGGAGGAGGCCCACCCATGTTATGCAGGTTAATCTGCTTTACTCAGTGTCTATTGATGTAAGTTATCATCACATAAAAAAAAAAATAACTTTCACAGCAGCATCTACACTGTTATATAACCAAATAACTGGACACCATAGCCAATTCAAATTAACACACACACACTTAACCATTACAGAATATATGTATTAAGAGTGACATTTAGTCAATATTCAAAATGCCTTGGAAAGGGAAAAGCAGTGGGAGCTAGTTAGGCCACTGCAACAGCAAATGAAGAGAACAATGAAATGAAGAGAATAAGGCCTTTTATGCTAGTGATGTGGATAGAGAAATATCACTGAAGATGGAAAATATTTTAGAAACTAGTATTATTTGACAAAGGAGAAAGAAAGAGAGGATTGATTCCAAAATATTAACAAGGTTTGTTATATTGGTGAATAGAAAAATATTGAGAGAAATTTAGAAGTATCTTGATTTTGTTAAATTAACATTTGTTAAATAGTGCCCTAGAGTGTCAGATAGTAGTAAGTCAAGGTTTAAAAGACTTCAAAGGAAAATGAAATAGAGAAGTTTGTTACTCACAGGTCCTGGAGGAGGTACTCTAGCTGCCTCTAGGGTCTACAAGGTGAGATCTAGATAGGGAGAAGAGGAAGGATCTAGGTACATGCCTTTATTAGGGTCTTTGAATGGAATGTTTCGTGGTTCTCAGGCTAAGGCCAGATTGGTCAATTCAAACAAAAATCAGTGGGGTTTTGGTAAGCTCCCTTGGGGGCCTTATATAAGAGGCACAAAGGAGACATCCCTGAGAGGTTGGAGAGAGTACTTAGACCAAGTGTAGTTGTGGGAATCTTTATATGAACTTATATTTTCTTGTGACTCTGCTGGGTTGCTTTCTAGGTTATGCACTTTGGAGGAGGGGTTAGTGTTGCTTCAAGGTTCCTGCAGGCAGCTTGGCCATACAAAATGGAAGTGGAGGCAGTAATCTTGTGAGCTAGTTTAGTTAAATTCAACAAGAAGAAATAACTTGGCAGATAATAATGCTTAGAACAGTTTTGTGTTTTCTGATTTTGATGTGACAGTAAACCATTTACATGGCAATATTCAGTCATCAGTTGAATATTTGGAGATGAGACATGGTGAGAAAATAATAGTTTTATGTATCAATTTGTCTGGGCCATGGTGCCCAGATATTAGGTCAGACATTCTGGATTTTTCTCTGATGGTGATTTTGGTTGAGAATTACACTTAATCTGTGTATTCTGACTAAAGCAGATTGCCTTCCATTAGGTGGGTGAGCCTTATCCAGTAAGTTGAAGGTCATTATGAAATAAAGGTTGACCTCCCCTGAGCCAGAAGTAATTCCGTCAGTAGACTGCCATTGGACTGGAGCTACAACTCTTCCTTGAGTCTCCAGCCTGCCGGCTTATCCTGCAGATTTTGGATTTACCAAGTCAATTAAGTGAGCCATTTTCAAGACACACACAACACACACACACACACATCCTGTGGTTTTGTATCATGACTAATACAATCCCAACACATGTTTTATTACTTTTTGCACTATCCCAGAGTTGTTGATCATTTGGTCTTCTTAGTTACAGAAATGCCTTCTTTTCAGAACTATTTTCTCTGTGAATTCATTGTGGACTAAAGCATTGGAAAAATCCATAAAATATACATGAGCTAAAAAGGGAAAGACTTTGCAGGATAGCTTCCCTTAGTACTCACAATCAGCAATGAATTCACCTTCTTACTCTCCTCTCAGCACTCTTGACAAATGAGCCCTTCAAAAAGAGTTTGAAAATGATATCTGTTCATGTTTCTCAAATTTTTGTGTTAAGTATGGTGTTCTGAAACCTATATTAAGAAATGATTTTTTTTTCCAGATGATGATGGTAGCACTGTACAAGTCTGGTATAATCTTGAGATCCATATCTGTCCCGGGAAACCCGTAAACATTATTGAAATGAAATGTGTTGCTATGGTAAGAGCCCATTAAATGGTCATAGATTTTGCCTTTTTGTAGATGATCTTTTAGTTGTAAACTTACATTGCTATTCTTGGAAAAATCCATATTATTAAGACTCATGTTTAGATAAATTATTCATTTTTCAGGAATTTTATTTTTAAATCCAGTAATGTGTACCTGAACAGCTTATTGAAAAGATTTTTTTTAGTTCTATGATATCTTATAGTGGCTGCACTAATTAGCATTCTACCTGAATGATTTAAGAGTTACTAGAGCAAACAACCTTCGCCTTTATACTTGCCCTCACATGTCTGATAAAAGCAGAAGTGTGTCTCTAGACTTTTTCAATACTGATTCTTCTGGGTTTTACAATAGGAAGAAACATATTTGGAGCAACAGTCATAAATTTAGGGTTTTAAGTAAAAGTGACTAATAATAGAATTGTTTTATGAAAATTATTAAAGTGTTATTAACTCCATGTCCATGATTACTTAAGAGTCAAATATTGAGAGTCTTGGTTTAAATGAAATATGGAGACAGCATTAATTGCTGTTAATCGTGTTTTAATTACATTTAATTTCCATATTGTTAGCAATCAAATATTTAAATCTGTGATAAAGATTATTTTAATTTTTAAATGTGAAGACAGATTTCTTTGTTCAATTAATGATCTTGAACTTTTGCTCCATCAAATATAAAATAAGTAAAGACTTACAAAATACTTTTAGTCTACAAAGCAATTATTTGTCTATCTGATTTCTGGGTAAATTTCTATTGAGGCAAAGAAAATGGATGATTAAACTGTTGAAATATACTCAAGTGTAGATTGCAAATGGAGTTTCCTCTAAGTGAAAAATCATTTAATATGATGATGTCGGGATCATTTCACTTAATAAAAATATCTAATATCTATGACCCTATTATCATGCAGAGTAAATTATTTCTGAAAGGTTATTTTTAAATGATATGATTTTAACTATGAAACGACTTGCTGTGGAAAATTGTTACCAGATTAAAAGTTATCTCTTTATTAGGACAGAGGAGAAAAAATACTCTAAAAATGAGTCTAGGAGAAATTGTGACCATGAGGTGGAACCTCAAAAAAGGGGAGACATTGGTTCCCTTATTAACTATATATTTAAAATAGGGATAGAGAGGAGTAGAAATATGCAGCACAAACTAGCAAATATAGATGCATTTCTAAAATTACAACTAATTGTTGCATCTTCTCATGAAATGGTATATAAAGTGTCCTTTTTTGGAAAGAGTTATTAATCCTTCAAGAAAATACTGGTAGAAATTGAGATTTTTATAATTCTCAACTTCTCATGGTGAAGATCGTCACACAGATTGAGAAACACACACCATCATGGTACTTCATATAGATAGGTAAGAAGAGTGATCAAAAAGCAAAAAGAAACCACCACCTGTCTCTTTTAATGCACTTAAAGTATGTTTTTATTTTTTTCTGGGGGAGGGAGGGTTGGTATTTTATTATGATGCTCACCCGAGGATATTTTTCCATTGATTTTTAGAAAGAGTGGAAGAGAGAGGGAAAGATAGAGAGAAACAGCTGCGTGAGAGAGACACATTGATTGGTTGCCTCCCTCATGCCCCTGACCACCGCCTGGGTGAGGAAGGAGCCTGCAACCAAGGTACATGCCCTTGACCAAAATCGAATCCAGGACCCTTTGGTCCTCAGGCCAATGCTCTATCCACTGATCCAAACCGGCTTGGGCTATTTTCATTTTTAAAATTAAGATTTGTATATACCCATTAGGGAATATATTGCTTTCATGAATCATGTACTTTCAAATGGGCCCTTCTCAATTTTTCATAAGGGACTTCCCTTTCCCCAGGCAATAATTCCATTATTATTATTTAATACCACAGTAGGATACCAATACCTCTTATTTTAATAATATTTCAGATTAGTATCAGTTATATTATTGTTTTTATTTTTCATTGTGAATATTTAGCATAGTTATTTCAGAAAGACTTTGAAATAATTTCCTCTCAAAGTCTACATGAAAATGCAAATTTTGAGCCCCTATTCTATCTAGTAGTTTTATATTACAATGTGGGGGCAAAGCTTAGCTCCATCAGCTGCTACATTGCTCTCTTTCTCACTATAGACAGGTATTATGTACTAATTAAATGTTCGCTTTCAACTGAGTTTGGTGTAATGGACTCTTTTTCCACTAACTATTCATATAGGCTACCAATAACAGTGATAGTGTCGCCAAGGTATTAAGCTTTGCCACCTTTCTAATAGTAATTGCCTAAAGTAAAAATGTATAAGTTATTGCCTCACCGGCATGGCTCAGTGGTTGAGCATTGACCTATGAACCAGGAGGTCATTGTTTGATTCCCAGTCAGGACACATTCCTGGATTGTGGGCTTGATCCCCAGTAGGAGGCATGCAGGAGGCAGCCAATAAATGATTTTCTCTCATCATTGATGTTTCTCCCTCTCCTTCTCCCTTCCTCTCTGAATTCAATAAAAAATACATATCTATATATATATTTTAAAACGTATGAGTTATTAATTCATTAGTATGAAGATTTAGTTGGTAGAGATGGCATAGGTTATTTTAAACTAGAGGCCTCATGCACAAATTCGTGCATCAGTGGTGTCCCTCGGCCTAGGCTGTGGGGATCGGGCTGAAACTGACTCTCCAACATTCCCCTAGGAGTCCTGGATTGCGAAAGGGTGCAGGCCAGGCCGAGGGAACCAACAGGTGCCCGATCACAGGAAGGCTCCAGAGCATGTCCTGCCCGTCTCACCTAGTTCCAATTGGCTGGACCCCAATAGCAAGCTAACCTGAATCAGAGCATCTGCCCCCTGGTGGTCAGTGCACATTATAGTGACTGATTGGACGGTTGAATGAACAGTTGGACACTTAACATATTAGGCTTTTATATAAAGAGATAATCCCGTCAAATAAACTCTTTTGTGCACTTCTTGAAGAAGATACTTTCTGAAGTACATTAAAACTGTGGTCCTCATCTATATATTATTCTCTAGTAGTTTTGACTACAGTTGTTTTTGCTAAATTTGTAAGTAATATTTCACTTAAACCTTAAATCATCAGATGTGGTAATGGAGTTTTCATGAAACTAAGCCATCTCTAATTTTCTATTTGCTTCTCAACTTTTGTTACATTAAATCCAATTTCCACATCTTCCCTAAAGATTAATGAATGGTTAGAATCTCTCTTAAATAGGATTTGTGTAAGAAATATGTAGACCCTGAGACATAAATTTGGTTACGTCTTACAGCAAGTTCCAAAAATCATATTAATAATAAATAATAATTGGTTGTTAGTAGTTCATTTTCTGTTGGAGTATTTAGAATTTCTTTTGGAAATTTTAACATGTAATATCTGCTGTTTCATTTTTTTTAACTCAAAAATGTCTTCTATGTCATATAGTTTGGCTATGGAGAATGATGAGAGTAATCCACTATCTTCCCATTGACACTCAATAATTCCAGTATGGCAATGGGCTATATTTTTTTAAGACAAACTTTAGTATGTGGACAAAATTTTATATGCTTTAAGTTTTATATCAGTTTTAGCATTCGTAATATTTGCTCTGTTGGTGATAATTATGTGAATATTTCTTTACTTAATTTTCATTCTGTAATAAACCTTCAATTAAATTCACTCTTTGTTAATGGTGAGACCTAGAAATATCTTCACAAGCTAGTAAGAGAGGAGCATAGTGAAAAGCACAGTTAATCCATGTGGTGTCACATATAAAAACATTAATATAAAACATTTGAGTTAGCAACCTTTTTCAATAATGTTTTAGTTTAAAATTTTAGCCTTCTTACATAGATAGAGAAAACCTATAACCTATGTTAAACAACTAATTAGGAATATACTTCCTAGGGATTGGTCCCTGCAATTAGATATCCTTCCATTGTAACGGCATTTCATAGCTCACTCCCCAATCCCACCACAAGGTTATGTGAAATGTCAGAATACATGTGTGAACAAACCTATATACACTACAGAAGTTTTCAGGTTTTTAATAACTCCTTAGCACCTACCAATGCATCCTCGCCCCCACATTACCCTCTATCTGGCATTAAGCATTAGCATCCACCTCTTCAATCTTTGTATCTCAGGTTGAGTGGCAGAGGATTGGATATGGGGAGTGGGAGGCATGATTTAAGTAGATACAATGACATATAGGTGGCAGTAGCAAAGGAATGACAATGATGTTTCTAATTTGTAATTACAGACTTTGTTTATGTGAGTTCTGAACTGTTGGCACTGAATTTTCTATTTAGGAAAATTACTGAGATAGATTAGAGTTATCACTTCCTCCAAATTACATGGTACATATCAGAATATCCTTAGGAATAGTTTATTTTAAAACTGAGAAAAATTAAAATTGAAGATTTCCTCAATAGTATACCTTACTTGTGTGTTTTGGACCTCAGAAATAATTCCTTAATAATGAATTTATCATTATCTTCTGGGAGAAAATATGGTGAAAAATACTTCCTGTTAGTACATATTGAATTGCTATTGACACAAACTTTTATGAGACAAAACATAGTCTTTATTTTCTCAGACCTATTGAGAATAGGAAGTATGAAGTTTTCAGTGAAAATACTCAGTGAATTAAATTTTTCCTACCAGAAAGTGTGAATGTAATGTTTATCCACTCATTTGTTTATATAAAGGTAATCAAGCAAATGTTTGATCCATGGACATAGCTGCAATGTCTATCTGAAGATATGTTTTGTGAATAACGAACTCTCTCCCCATCAACATCTGCCCCATCAGCTTAGTATTAAGTTTTTGTGGTCACTTCTGTAATGTGATTTCATAACTTTCAAAATAACTTCATGTCCTAAATTGTATCCATTACCAATTTTTAAAAACATGTTCATTGATTTTCAGAGAGAGCGAGAAAGGGACATGGAGAAAGAGATAGGAACATCAATGATGAGAATAACCAATCAGCTGCCTGCTGCGTAACTCCTACTGGGGATGGAGCCTGCAACCTGGGCATGTGCCCCGACTGGGAACTGAACCGTGACCTCCTGGTTCATAGGTTGATGCTCAACCACTGAGCTACACCAGTCAGGCCCCATTAACAATTTTCAAATTGTGACTGAAATGTCCAACATCCTCTTTTTTATTAGGTTAAGGCATTCTAAACAACTAGTCTTTGTTCATATTGAGATATGTCCTATCTATTATATTCACCTTTAACACATTTGCTTCAATTAATGGCTTTTACTGTAGTACAAATTGTGGCTGTCATGGGATGAAATATAAGTTATTAGCTAAAATGGAGGGTCAGAATGAAGACCAGGAAATATATTAGAACTTGAAGAGTGCCTTCCAGGGCTGAGTGTATAGCTAGGAGGTCAAGACAAGAGAAACCAAAACAGAAAAAAGTAATCTAAACAGGAAGGTGGTCATATCATCAGTATAATTTGATGTCTTAGTTCAGAATGTCCTCACTGCTTGATGCTAATGTGCAGAGCTACTTAAAGTTTGTCCTCTAGATCATCAGCAGCAGCCACAATGTTTTAGAAATATAAGTTTTCAGGCTCCATCCAAAATCTATTGAATCAGAGTCTTTGTAGTAGGGCCAATAACCTGTACTTTAGCAACCTCTATAGGTGATTCCCTTGCATGCTGGTACTTGAGTACTACAGCTAAAGGAAATAGACAAGTGGACCTATATTAATAATTGCAATGAGAAAAAATATATTTTAAATGTAATTTTGCAGTGCCCTTAGCATTTAGCCAAACAGATCTTTTGGAGTAGTTATTGAAAAAATTATGTTCCCATTTACCGAGACTAATTAAGGAAAACAAAAGATTAAAAGCAAATGGGATGCATTCAGTAGTGGACCAAGGAGAAAAAGAAAACAAATGGCCTTATATTGTATCAAAGTTTTCTTTGTATTTTCTTCCATAGAACAGTGACTCTGTGCTGACATTAAGAGCTGACTATATTTATTCTGTAATTCTAGGAGACCACTTGTTTTGAAATACCTCTCCGTAATGCAAAAGAGACAACTCTTCAAATAGAAGTGCTATTATCAGATCCTACCCTTAGTGGAATCAAAAAATTTGTGCTGAATCCAGAAGAATGTATCGACTATACAGTATGCTACACTCCAGCAGCAACGGGCTGCAAAGAGGAAAGGTAAAGCATTATATTTTACTAGAGACCCAGTGCACAAAATTTGTACACTCTGGGAGGGAGGGGGAGGTCCCTCAGCCTGGCCTGCACCCTCTCACAGTCCAGAAGTGAGCAGCACACACTGACCACCAGGGGGCAACTCCTGCATTGAGCATCTGCCCCCTGGTGGTCAGTGTGTGTCATAGTGACCAGTTGTTCTACTGTGTTTGGTCAATTTGCATATTAGCCTTTTATTATATAGGATTGTTGATTTTTTACAATTTAAGCTCTTAAAATGATTTTTTGTTTACTGTAGTCATTTAAATTACACTTGCTCATAGTTTTAGGTTTTTAAAATATCATTCATTTATAAAATGTACTAATTTAGAGTTAGCACTGTTTTACCCAATGCAAAATTATTACTTTTGGGAAGAGCAAATTAAATAATCCCTAAATTACTTTTTATATACCCTCTTTCATTCCACTTTTCACCAAAATTTTCTAGGTGCAAAAAATTGAGACAAAGATTAGGGGATAAAATTTCAATTTTCTTGGAAAACAAAGATTAAATTAAGGGTATTTTACTATGCCATATATATATATATATATATATATATATATATACACACACACACATACACACACACACACATATATATATATATATATATACACACACACACACACATATATACAGATGTTTCTTACAATGGGATTTACTAGTATGTCTCAGTAAACCCATTGTGAATTGAAAATAGTGTAAGTAAAAAACACTTTTGTTATACCTAACCTACCAAATATCATAACTTAGTCTAGCCTACCATAAGTGTGCTTGCATTAGTTTACAGATGAGCAAAATTATGTAAAACAATAAATAGTATTATTTGGAGCCTGTAGTATTATTTGTTATTAGTTGTAACCCAGGAAAATACCAAAATTAAAAATTTGAATTATGGTTTCTACTGAATGTATGTCAGTTTTGTACCATTGCAAAGTTGAAAGATAATAAGTTGAACCATTTAAGTTGAACCATTGTAAGTTGAGGACCATCTCTGTGTATACATACCCACACACATCACAAACATACACCAATATATATATATATATATTAATAGTGCAATGATAAGTGTTTTTATAGCATTATAATTATGATAAATACTAGAAGCCCAGTGCACAAACTTTGTGCATGGGTGCAGTCCCTCTGTCTGGCTGGCGATCGAAGTGTGAGCATCTGGCATGGAAGGGCAGGTCGCAGCTGACCTCTGGGCTCTGGGGGGGCATGTGGGCCCCATGGCTCCTGCGCACTCCCCTCTGTCTGAGTCACGGTGCCCGAGTGCCATGTGGAGATGCAGTGAGTGCAGCTGGATGCTGTGGGCTGGAGGCCCAGAGCACAGCGTGGGCCTCTGGGCACCCAGTGGCACCACATAGAAGCCAGTTGGGCAGAGCACTCTGTCCCAGCTGGCCTCACAGACCAGCCCCTGTGGTCTCAGCGGCTGCAGCCTGGCTCACCCGGAAGAAGCCGCACGGGTGACGGGCAGGCTCCTTGCAGGCACCTGGCACTTGTGTATGGGGCCTTTCTCAGCATGCAAGCTCTGGCATTCATGGGGAGGTCAGCAGGGGGATGAGAGCAAACTCAGCAGACACCTCGCATTTTCACCACACCTGCAGCCCCATCACCTCATCCCCAGGTAGCCAGTGAAAGGTCATAGTGCATTGCCAATGCCCTCCATGTTCCATGCCTCCCCCTGGTGGTCAGTGCATGTCATAGTGAGCATTGGAACTCTTAGTAGTATAACTGCCTGAGGGGACAATTTGCATATTAAGCTTTTATTATACAGTATGGTACTGTATACTAAGTTACATGCACACAAAAACACATAACCTCTATGTTCATGACTAACTCAATTAGTTTATTGTAAAATAATCAACTTGTTTCAAAGTAATATCCCATTTATTACAGTTTTAAAGATTAGACTTAGTATAGTAAATATAATGAAATGCATTAATTATTCCATTAAATTGACTTTTGCAAGTTTATATGCTCTTTCAGAGTTAGAATAATTCTTATTTTAATGAATGATGATTAAATAAATATATATTTGAAATTTTAGAGGATAAAATTTTTATAATGTGAATCAGAAATATAAGACATCATATTATAAAAGATACCATTTTTACAGATTACCATTGTAAATGGGGGCCAGTCTCCTCTCTCCAGTGTACTGTGAACACAGAATAAATCTTGAATTTTCTTTATCAGCACACATTAGAAAACATAATTTTGGGTAATACTTATTGACTATTTACTCTGTTATCATAACTGGGGCATATATTTTACATACATACACACACAAATTTCTCAAAGTAACCCTGATAGAGTAGTAGGAATAATTGCTCCCATTTTATAAATGATGAAATTGAAACTCACAATCTTAAGTGACTTGTCCAATTCCACACAAATAAAAGAAGACAGAGCTGAGATACCAGCCCAGATATATTGTCACTTGCTCTGTCACTGTCTCCCCCATAGAAAAGAGAATGTTGATTATAGAGGAAGCTCTCCAGAGCTGTGTGTCACTTCATAGCCTTCACATGAAAAAAATACAGCATCTCACTTCATAACCTTCACATGGAAAAATATATGTGTTTAATTTGACAAACTAATTTTGATTTAATCACATTTTGAAAACATAACTTTTCTTGTTTTAGTTCCTGCAAGGTATTTGAATTATTTAGGTTTACACATTGTTTCTTAACTTAACTGGCATTTTGATTAAACAGATGTTAATAAAGGCACTGTTTTTCTTGACTAATAAGATGATTTTCTCACCAAAAATGAAAAAAATATATATATAATGTGTCACAGAGCCAAAATATTGTATTTGGGATATATTATCTGCCAAATTTATTATACATACTAAAATGACTGATAAGATTTTGTTTATTCTCTCCACCAGCATTATTTTTCAGCCTGATAAGGTTCTAGAGTTCTGGTATGTACTGAAATTTACTGTGGAATTCCCAAATCCAGTCAAATTGCCAGAAATGGTGTGTGACCTTGGAAAGTAAGTTCTATTTAGTAAATATAATTATTTCATGAAAGAAAAAAAGTTCATCTAAAAGTATTATATATTTAACTTTTTTAAAAAAAGACATGAAAATGTTTTTAATTGCTTTTCTTTTCCAGGGAAGGTTTAATATTTAAACTATCCTGTGGACCACAAGTGAAAAAACAAAAATCAAGTCAGGATTTAAGAGGGAGAGGCTTTTACTAGGAGTGGTCATCACAAGCAAGGGAAAGAGACTACAGAAATAGTTGTAGAGGACTATTCAAGTAGGGAGAATTCTTTGATCTTTGAAATATGCAAGTGTCTCAAAATCAAATAGAAAAAAATACTTTTTACTTTATAGGGTAATAGAGGGGCAAGCAGAAAGAGCTAAGCAGAATCTTTAGAAGGAAAACTAGACAAGACCAGGAAAATGACTAGTAGGGACTGATAAGAAAAGCATCTTGCTGGAGTAAGCTAATTCCCAGGAAAAGCCAAGAAGAGAGAAATGTTCTATTGGTGTGTGTGTGTGTGTGTGTGTGTGTGTGTGTGTGTGTGTGTGTGTCCGCATTTGCGTGCACGCATGCTTGCTCATGCTTGGAAACAGCAAAGTTCAGGGGGGCTGTAGGAAAGAGAAAGCTGACTAAAGTTTGGTCAAGACAAAGCAGAGGGTAAGCAGTAGACAACTGAAAATATTTGATCACTTGGTTAATACTGTATTCCCTTGAGATATGGCTATTTGTATTTAAGTGGTTGAGTTCTTATTATATGTTCGGCAATGAGTTTGGTGCTATTACATAGGGATAACCAAGTCAAAATTTCTGCTGGTAGGCAAAACAGTGCCTTTTCATCAATTTCTCTCCCTAAGCCCACCAAAAGAGTGTTTTATTCTCCTAATGCCAAAACTTGAGCCAAAACCTCACTGAAAGTGATTTATTAAGGAGTGATCCCAGTTAGAAAAATCAGTAAGAGAATAGGGGAAGCGGATAAGAAAAGGGAAGAAGCTCAGCAAGGGTATGATTTCAAGTACAGTCCCAAATTTTATCTGATCCTGAAGAATGTTCTGGAGCATAAATCACATTTCAGAATTGTCTTGTCATGCCAAGATGCTGTTTTTGTTTTTTTTTTAACTCCCATACTAGTCATTACAACAGTCCTTAGGATGAGCTATAAGCTCCCAGACATTTCTCCTTGTAAGGTTGAGAAGGCTCCAGGAACCAAGAGCAATCATCTGAAGTTCTCAGATGGAAGATGAACAGTAAGAATTCAGAAATTAGGTGACAGGGGCAGAGGGCTATTAAAAAATCTTCTAAAGGAACCAGGTGGGATAGCAGCAGTGTCTACTGCAAGTTGTTTATAAACTTATTTATACTTTTATATATTTTTCTAGTTTTAAAATAAATGTTAATATATGTAGATTATATATGTATAAATAATTATAAGTACATGTAAAACAATATTGTGAAAACATTTGGCTCACAGTTTTACAATCGAGATTTTTTTATTCCATTAAAAAGCACTAGCCTTTTCTCATTTTAGTTTCTTGTTATTTTTAAACATGTTTCTTAAAAATAATTTCTTTTTCTCTAAGTCATATTGTGTATAATTAAAAGACGTGATATTTAAAGATGTTTGGTAGTAATTATTTTTTTTTAACCAGCCTTGTATTAGATCCTTGTCCTTTTCAAAGTTTGCACAGTTTTTAATTGTACCCAGTGTCCTTAAAATTCTTAATATATTAGTATGGCTCTATTTTCACATATTTTTCCAGGTATTTGAGTTCTCTTTCAATATGGAAACAAATTACATAATTTTTTTTCTGGAAATCTGCAGTTATGCCATCTCTCTATTTTCTCTCTTCTCTCTTTCTACATCTATGTTTTGGATTTAGAACTTAGGGGCTATTTTAATAATGTTCTTACTTTTTTTGCATTCTCTCCCAACATTTGTATTTTTGCATTTAGAAAAATTTGCTCAGTTTTATATTCCAATCTTTTTGTTGAATGTTCATGTCAGTTATTAACATCCAAGACCATTTTTTGTTTTTGTTTGTGTTAGGATGGTTCTTTTGTTTGTTTTAAAAATGTAATGTTCTCTTCTTATTTCATGTTTATAATATCTTCTCTCTATCCCTTAAAGTATGAATGATCATTTTAAGAAGCCATGGACTTTATCTTAATGTTTTTGTTTTTGTTTTCCTATTAGAAACTTTATCTGATGCTTATTTTACTCATATTTATATGTGAGGCTCTAAATTGATAGTTGGACTTATTAACCTCTTTGTGTTGTTCTGTGTGCTATTCTTCCTTTGTTTTCTTCACTTGAAAAAAAATATTCCTTTTATTGTTGACTAGAGGCCTGATACATTAAATTCATGCATGGGTAGGGTTCCTAGGCCTGGCCAGCAATCAGGGCTGATCTGTGGGGTGACTAGTAGGGTGATTGGAGGCCCCCACTGGCATTCTCGTTGGCCAGCCTGAAGCCTGCAGGCTGGGTGCAACTCTTCCATTGAGCATATGCCCTCTGGTGGTCAGTGTGCATCATGGCAACTGGTCTTTCCACCAGTCATTCTGTGGTTTGGTTGATTTGCATATTAGGCTTTTATTATATAGGATGAACCTTTTTCCAGGTTTTGTCTAATATGAAAAATATTTTTTATAACATGGTATA
The DNA here is from genome assembly GCA_004026805.1 of Lasiurus borealis. NCBI lineage: Eukaryota > Metazoa > Chordata > Mammalia > Chiroptera > Vespertilionidae > Lasiurus > Lasiurus borealis. The sequence continues at coordinate 15,740 of PVJN01022567.1, read as the reverse complement.
TGCTTTTGTTGTACATTTATGCTCTTTTCTATTATGTAAACATAATTTAAATTTAGTGGTTAATGACAAAGAATTTGAAATTGATTGTACTTTTTTATACTCCTACTAATCACACATGAATTATATTTGCTTCATATCCTCAAAAACATGGGTATTGTAAAACTAGTTTTAATCATTCTGGTGCATGTGAAGTGGTACCTCAATGCACTTTTAATTTGCATTTTTCCTCATGATTAATGGTCATATATTTATCAACCATTTTGATAGTCTTTTCTTTTAATTACAGTTACATTCAGTGTTATTTTGTATTAGTTTCAGGTGTACAGCACAGTGGCTGGACAGTTCTGGTTTTCATAGTGTCTGTACCAATCTACATTTCATCAACAGTGTGTGAATGTTCCCTCTTCTCCACATTCTCACCAATTCATATCTTACTTTTAAAAAAGTATTTCTCTTAATGGGTGTGAGGTGGTATCTCAGTATGGTTTTGATTTGCTCTATATGAAAAGGCATGAGAAATGATGGTGAATTGAGAATTATGAACCTTCTTGATTATTATTTGCTTTGACCGTAAATAACAGCCACATTTCGGGGGGGGGCAGGTTTATTTCATCATCAGTTTGTATTTTCTTGATGTAATAGACAGAACTTTGTTAATTTGTTACTCTGTTATTATATGTATACTATGTTAACTTTTTTGTCTGGATTTAACAGTTATAAAGTAATTTGTAAACATTGCTCCTAAAACTGAAATATGTTCCAATACCCAATGTGTGGATACTATTGGTATAAAAAAAGAGAGAGAGGGGGGGAATCAGAGATTATCTAATTTAGCAAAATGTCATTAGTTAATATTTGATTATTCTTATTTTGAAACTCATACAAGTTGTATTAGCTTCATAGGCCTGCCATAACAAGTACCATAAACTGAGTGCTTAAGACAACATAACTTTATTGTCTCACAGTTTGGGAGGCTAGAAGATTGAAAATCAAGGTTTCAGGAGGACCATCCTTCTTCTGAGACCAGTAAGGGAGAATCTTTCCTTGCCTCTTCTGGCTTCTTCTGCTTGCATGCAACCCTTGATGTTCCTTGCCTTATGGATGCATTGCTCCAGTCTCTGCCTTCACTGTCATATGGCTATCTTCTCATGTATCTTCATATCACCTTCACATAGGAACAACACTCATACTGGATTAAGGGCAACCCTACTCCAGTATGACCTCATTTTAACTAATAACATCTGCGACAACCTGATTTCTAAATACGGTCACACTCAGGTATTGAGAGTTAGGACTTCAATCTATCTTTTTGCAGCATGCAATTCAACCCATACCAGGTAATAGTAATCAAGTTTATAAAATTAACATTGAACAAGTTTATGAACAAGGTTACTAGCTTTCTTTTTCTTTCTAGGTTTGTCATTCAGAACTTTCCGTTAGTTAATCCTACACATGAAACCTTAGAATTGCAAGTAAGAAACAGTAATCCTGATAATTTTGACCTGGATTATCAGAAATTACCAGTAAGTATATTCAGAAAGCCAAATATCCTATCACTACCAGAACATTTTCCAATTCTGGTTTTGGGACACTGTGGGATATTAGCATTTCAATTATTAATGAGGTTTCAAATGTCTAAAGTTTAAAAATGGAATTTTTATAAAAATATATACCCAATTTTAATTTATCAAAAAATGTTTATATACATTTTTGAAATTATATATGCCAGATTTATGTTCATTATCACTGAATTCTAGATAAATTGTGCTTTGTTTGTGACTATTTTGGTAATCAGTTTTTGTGGTAGGTTATCAGTCATGTGATTTTGAATCAACAGCCATGCTGTGTTTCCAGGATCCCAAAAGGCCAGTTCCTTTCTAGCATATCACCCTTCCCCCACTTCCAGATAGTGCTAACAGCTCTTCCCCTCTCCTCCTTTCTCTGCCCCATTTTCCCATTCCTGGGTCCCTGGAAGAGATTAGAGCCTCTCAGTGAGCCGTGATCACTTTTTTCCTCCCCCACTAACAAAATAAGATCTGAAGGTTCAGCATCAGTATCTTTATTTCCAAAGAATATATCAAATACGTCAGTGAAGGTCAAAACCATGCTTTCAGGTAAGTTTCACAATAATCATTGCAATAGATTATTCTCTTCAGAGGACCTCACAGTGAAACGTAAAGCCCTACTAAGTAGATATGGTATTTAAATAAAGGCTTTTACCATTTGCTTTTTAATAATGGTTTAAAAATCTCTAATTGATTTTTTAAATCTATATCATAATACGTACCTATCTCTCATCAATCACTGGTTGCCAACTAACAATATCATGATGTGAAATTAGTAATTGACTGTCATAATGTGTCAAATTAGATATCACTATTATGTTGCTAAATTTTATATATGTATGATAATCTTTAAAAAGTCATGTTAAAATATACACACACTTATATTAATACTGTATTTTCCATAAATTAAAATGGAATGGAATGTTTAGAATAATTGAAAAATAAGGAAATTTCTTATTAGAAAGTGCTATTTGTTGTTGCTGTTTATTGTTTTATTTTTTTATATCCTCACCTGAGGATATGTTTATTGATTTTAGAGAGATTGTAAGTAGAAGACAGATTGGGGGAGAGGGGTATTGATGTGGGAGAGAAACATTGATTGGTTGCCTTCAGTATGCGGCAATCTAATCCACAACATAAGTATGTGCCCTGATCAGAAATGAGCCCAGCAACCTTTTGGTGTATGGAACAATGCTACAACAATGGAGCCACCGGGCCAGGGTGAAAGTGGTGTTTTTATATCCTTTATATCACTACTTTTACTGAAGAATGTAAACTGTGGTCCAAGGGAAAATAATTACAATATATTGAAAATGCCAACTTTATTACATAACTAGAGGCCAAGTGCACAAAATGCATGCACTGGGGGGAGGGGTGTCCCTCAGCCCAGCCTGCACCCTTTCCTATCCGGGACCCCTTGGGGGATGTCTGACTGCCAGTTTAGGCCCAATCCCACAAGACCTAAACCAATAGACATCCTTCTCACAATTCAGGACCACTGGCTCTCAACCACTCGCCTACCTGCCTGCCTGATTGCCTAACTGCTTCTGCCTGCCTGTCTGATGACCCCCTAACCACTTACTTGCCAGCCTGATTGACACCTAACTGCTCCCCTGTCAGCCCAATTGCCCCCAACTGCCCTCCCCTTCAGGCCTGGTCACCCCCAACTGCCCTCTCCTACCAGCCATCTTGTGGTGGCCACTTGTGACCACATGGGGAAGCCATCTTATGACCACCTGGGGGTGGCCATCTTGATGTGATAGTCTATTTGCATATTAACTCTTTATTGCATAGGATGCAGAATATGGACTCTGCTTTAATATTTCCAACTGTGCCTTTATAGTCCATTAATTTTAATACACTTATCAAATATTAAGTATTAAACAAGCAACTAATTTCAATATAATGAAATGACCCAAAATACACTTATAAATTTACTAAAAATAATATTATATATTATAGAACAAATTAGGAGAATACATGAATGTTAATGGTAATAAATGAAAAGAATATATGTACATATAACTTCACTTATGGTTTTGTTGCATATACTCATATTTACATAAGTAGGGATTTTAAAATATTGATTATAGCCCATTAGTGCTTCAATAAATAAGCATGAGTTGATTACCAAGGCAAATAATGATATAAAAAACTTGCTTTCTTCCAATGATATATTATGAATTTTTTTAAAGATACATAAATTGAAAGAATAATACAATGCACACACTTATACCTTCTACTTTGGTTCTTATACTAATGGTTTTCCATATTTCTCTCTTCTTTCTCTTATATTTCTTTTTTTTTCTTACTCTTATTTAAATGGAACATTTTCCACTTAATTTTATTTTTTAAATTTTGCTTTCAATATTATTTTGTAGGTGTACAGCATAGTGGTTAGATGATCCTACACTTTACAAATTGTTCCTCCCAATATTTCAAGTACCTGGCTGGCACCATACATAGTTATTGCAATATTATTCATTATATTCCCTACGCTGTACTTTACATCTTTTTTGGGGGGTTAACTACCAATTTATACTTCTTAATCCCTTCACTATTTAATTTGAAGGTAAGTTGTACCATGCATGCTATTTCAACACTAAATACTTCAGACTATAGTATTTTGTTTGTTTTTTTAATATATTTTATTGATTTTTCACAGAGAGGAAGGGAGACGGATAGAAAGTTAGAAACATCAATGAGAGAGAGAGACATTGATCAGCCGCCTCCTGCATGCCCCCTACTGGGGATGTGCCCGCAACCAATGTATGTGCCCTTGACCAGAATTGAACCTGGGACCTTTCAGTCTGTAGGCCTATGCTCTATCCACTGAGCCAAACCAGTTTCAGCAGATTATAGTTCTTAAGTGTATATTAATCTCCAACATCATCTAGTATCCTGTTCAAATTTCAGTTTATTGACTCTTCCTCTTTAGCTAGGATCCAGTGTAATAAGCTCACACATTGGAATTGGTTGTCACCATGACAGTTGTTTACAATGAAATGTTTTTAAGTTTCTCAAAGATTCTATATTTACACACTATATATAGTATACACACCAATAAGTTTAGTGTAATTTACTACAGTTAAATTCCAACCAACAGTGTTTATTTTTCTTTCCTTGAAAACAATGGAAATTCATTTTACAGCTAATTTTAAGTAAAAATAAAGAAATTTTATTGAATTACTGCTTGGTTGTGTAAACTACCTGAATCTTCACCATATATATTAATAGAAGAGAAATTTGAAGACAGAAAGACTAAAATACTTAAGCCATGTAGTTAGTACTAGCATTAAAATAAAATTTAATGAAGCATTATATATTTTACCAATTAAATAGATTATTTATGTCATATATATATATATATATATATATGTATATACATATATATACATATATTTTTTTTCCTTTATGTATAGAGAAACTTTTTTCATATTTGCTAAATTTACTGAATATGTGAAATGCAAATTTTTTGGCTAAGGTTGATCCTAAAATTAATTTACATTCCTTAAATGTTCATTAATTAATAACTCCCAATTATTTAAAGTATCAGAGAACCAGTCTGAGATAAAAATATTTGCTGTAGATAAACCACACTTATACATCATAAGGATATATGCTGTTCTAAATATAAAGTTAAGCCTATATATGGATTCCATTGTCATCAGAGTTTGTTGAGAACCAAGTACTATATTTAACAAGGATTGAATGACACTGCTAAATTGCAATTTTACTTTTTCAAAAATTATCTGGCAAAATAAATTAGTGGAAAAATAATTGATTTATTTTTCAGATTTGTATCACTCTATTATTCAATGTGTTGATATTAAATACCATATCATTCATAGTGTAGCATTTTGTTTACATAAGATACTCAGTTCCTCACTATGTTGTGAGGAAGTAGCTCACAATCTCTAAAGAAGTAATAAACTAAAACTGTTCAGAATCAAGTTGTTCCAGCAGGTCACACCTTGAGTGTGCATGAGATAGAACAAAGAATACTTCATGGTACACTAAAGAAGTTTGACTTACATCCATGCTTATAATCAGTTCATTTCTTTTGACATCATCAACACTACAAGTTAGGAGCCCAGTGTTTGTCTCGTATCTTAGAATGGACAATAAACTATGGGTCTCAAATGAAATGCATATTTCTATTACAGGAGGAACTAACTCAGATTAAAAAAATTAATTTAGATTTCCTTATATAGAGTGACTAACTCTATGTGATCATTGTCTGGGGCAAGGCCATGATACAAGCACTATTAAACAGTGTTTATCAGTAGATGTTTTACCAATATTTGTCAAACAGGCATACTGAGATTAGGTAGTGTACAAGGCAATATATTGGTCAGACAAATATCAACCCAGAATATATCTAGTGCACAAAGATGCTGATTCAAAAAAAGTATTAATTGCTTTGTTTCTCTTTTTATTCTTTCTAAATTTACACAGCTGATTATACCTCCTCGCTCCAAAGAAAGGATACGTGTTCGCTTTTATCCTTCTACTCTTGGAAGAGCTGGTCAGCAAGCTACTCTTACCTTCTACTGTGCTCAGGTATAATAGAGTATTGTTAGTCCAAGTCAAGTTAATGAAATTTTAAAGTCAACAAATAAGTAGATCTTGTTCGTCTAGTTGACATCTTTTGCAAGCAGAATAAGCTTATTATAAACTATTAATTAAATGAACTTTTGGAAATATAATATACATCATGCATCTGCCAGCATCTAAAAGAGGCATTTTTCATGTCCTTATATGGCTTGAGTGAAGGAGAATATACACCCAGATTTTAAAATACATGTATTTTTATGTAAATACCAAATTGCTGTCATTTATGTTAATTTTCTGACTTGGGTTTCATTACCCAAATTGTCATGAACTTAAATATAAACTGTAGAAAATGTGATCTTGCGATTATCATGTAATTTTTTCACATTATTTCAACTGTACAGAATTCCTGCTTAATAATAATTTTTCTGAATAATAATGTTTAAAAACAAAAAAATTTTAATCATTTTTTAAGCATCTTTAAGTTTGATGTATGCCATGCTCACCACAGTCCTAAGGTGAAAGGATTATTAACCCCATTTTACAGATCAGGAAACTGAGACATAGAAATAAAGATCATGTAGCTTGTAAGAGGTTGAACACAAACCTCAACCCAGGATGTCTGGCTTTAACCCATTTTCATGACTATTTTTACAACTACCTACAGATTGCCAATTGATTAAAACTCTCTTACTACCAATGAAAACTTTACATAACATTTTATATTTATTAATATTTTGTACTTCTTCAAGTGTTGATGTGGAGTAAAGGAAATGGATATCGGAACTTTAAATCCTAAGGGGTACCTCGGAACCTGCCATCTGTGAGGCAGTGGAATCCCATATAATACTTGGGTCCCAATGTCAGTGCAAGACTTGTGTGTGACTGAAGTATCTTCTTTTCTAAAACAATGTGTAACTTATCTTTAAAAAAAAAAATTGAGGCTACTAAATTTCCTACATGATTAGTGACTTATACATGACCTGAAGAAGTACTATGGAAGTATGTGTACCTCAGAAATATTAAATAAAACAAATCCTTTTCCTATGGAGGAGAAAGTACAGTGGAGATTACATTAATTTACCAAAATAATTTTAAGAAGGCACACTTTTAAATAATTGTTTCATGGCAGGTTTAACACCTTCATCTTAATTTTTGTGGACAATTTAGTAGCTTGTATTTCTGATAGGAATTATATCTCCTCAAGGATAATCAGGCACATTAGCAGGGCAATTACCAGTTCTCCATCTTAATAGCTTTAGAAATTCCTAGCCTAGACATTGAATGTGAAATTCTTAATCAACCACAAAGAACTCAGACAAGTAATGAACTCAAGCCTTTCATAAATCATTTTTACATTGGTGCTTGATTTCAGTTGCTCCCAGCATCTCCAAGTGGTAGCAAATCTCCAAAAATGTATCTGTGGTTAGACTTCTGCCTATCATTCATTCATCCTTTCAGCTACAGGGTCCAGACCCAGACCCTTTCAACTTTTTAAACGTATTACTCTAATCGTTCTGATTGGTTTGCCTTTTCATTTTCTTTTTTTTTTAATCCCTTTTTTTCCCTATCTCTGAATCATTCGAGTCTTTCTCTTTTATTCAATTTATCCAGTCATCCTAAAGTATTAATTGAATGAACTTTGAAAAATACAGTAGACATTCTGTATGTGTAGGCATCTCAGGAAGATCGTTTTTTTAAATAAAGTTTTAGGGTTTGCTCTTCTAAGTCTAAGGATTTGCAATTACTTTAACTTTTAAGAAAAAAATCATGTAGATTTCTGTCCCTCTCTTGATTTCATTTACAAGTACACTTGAATTGACATATACAACTGAGTATCTGATTAATAGAAAATCTAGTAATGGCAATTCTTTTAGGATAAGTTTTAGTATTTCTAATTGTTACTCTTTGCTGAATTTAAGGGAATGGCTATAGATTTTTATTTACTTCATGGATTTCTGATTTAAATCCATATACAGAGCTCTGCATTGTCAAAATCCAATTTTATGCTAAAGTTGATTGTCAAGATTTTGAATCCTAAGATTAATTTGGTTAGGATATCACAACTACCTATATCATGAACTCATATTGTGCTGCCAGTTTCTGTAAATGAGATTGTGTCCCTGCCTATCAGAATAATAAGAATAGTAGTAAGCAGTAAATGTGATAATGGGACCTTCTAATATATTTTTGTTGGTTTTCAGTTGTTTCATTTTTATTTTCAAATAGTTGCCAGTATTCATTTCATTTGTATTTCGCTGTATGTCTCACTGCATCTAAAGGTCAGACTAGCAAAAGTGAAAGAAAGAAGACAAAGACAGAGTGGTTTTATTTTCCAGCCTATCTGTGATCCTGCAACCCATCTATGGAAAACTTGGTTGCTTACTTAGCCAGCTCTAATGTACTTGAGCTATACTCAGTGTGCGAGCCAGTTTTACTATCTTTTACCTCTACTTTTTTTTTCCTCTCAGAAACATTGCTATTGGATCTTTAAAGGTTCTTTTTACTGTGTCTCCTTTCAAAGAACTTTGAGATAAAGATGGGATAAGAAATGTTATTTATTCTTTAATGCACATTTTTCTTAGGATACTTTTTAATTTTCCTCTCTGAACCCAAGAGAATAAATTAAGCAATGCTGGGGCAAGTGTTGTATACTAGTGTTCCATCATGGAGTTTTAATTTAGAAGCTCTAATACTCCAGGCCATTCGGCAAAGACATGAAATCATGACCTTCTTGGTTTTGTACTTTGGCTCATTCCCAATAGCTCAAAGTAACCTCATTTCTGTCATACAGGATTTATTTAATTAAGTAGCCAAAAATAAGTAATTTACATAAACAGTTCATAATTTAATTTAACCCAACCAGCCAATTACATGTAATCAAATTAGGACATCATAAGTGAAAATCTAGTGAACTTACATCTTGGAAGTAGAATCTCTAACTAAAAGTAACAAAGCCATTTGAAGATAATATGCAGACAAAACTTGCCTTTATTCATCCCTACTCAGAGACAGCTTTGTATCATTTCCTGACCTACTTTGAAACAATCTTAAAGTAAGTTTCCCTCTTCTTCCTGGAATGTAGGCTTGGAAACATCTATGTAGTTAGAAAGATTATAAACTAGGCCGTTGCATTTGTTGGATTTTATTTAATGACCTATTCATTCCTTTACAACATTAGTAAAGTATTCAGTGCCGAACTGAATCACAGTCTGTTGTGCATACAGTTGTACACACTGCCTTTTAATGGGACATCGATCTGTGCCTCACCTTCTTTGCCTTCATGTGATTATGATAACTATGTGAGTTCCACTTGAGATTCACCCTAGCATTCTGGGAACTTTGTACAGTGTTTAGTACCTCCTTTGTTAGACAAGTTGACTTAAAGAAACAACAACCTTGAGCAGAAATACAAGGTTTTTATTAAGATTTCTTCTTAATGCTGCTATAAATATCATTATGCTCTCCTTTTTATCAGTGTAAAAGTATATTGATTTTTCAGTAAAATCAAAAGGAATTTTAAAAAGGAGGAAAAGATAAAACAAGGAATGTTAAATATTTACAACCAAAGTTTTTATCTGTCAAAATTTTTACATGTATTAAATTTATTAAGTGTTGTGAATAAAATGTATGCAATTATGATAGATATATTATCAATGTTTATCTTTAAACAGTTTGAAGAATGGAAATTCTTCCTTTCTGGAGTAGGACTATTTCCGCAACCTCTAGAAATAGAAAGGATCACCACCTATCTTCAGCAGCTAGTATCTCTGGCTATAACTTTCAAAAATCCCACAAATGAACATGTTTTAATTGATGTCATGCTAACAAGTAAGTTGTTTTTCTTATATTTTACCTATATTATTTTATAGTTATTAATCAAATGAATTTGATCATAGAATCAATGTATTATAGAGATAGTGGACATGGTAATGATACACTAAGAAAAATCATAAGGCATAAACGATGAGGTATCTTGGCTAAAACCGGTTTGGCTCAGTGAATAGAGCATCGGCCTGCGGACTGAAAGGTCCCAGGTTTGATTCCGGTCAAGGGCATGTATTCTGGTTGCGGGCATATCCCTAGTAGGGGGCGTGTAGGAGGTAGCTGATGGATGTCTCTCTCTCATTGATGTTTCTAACTCTCTATCCCTCTCCCTTCCTCTCTGTAAAAAAAAAATCAATAAAATATATATTTTTTTAAAAAGAGATGAGGTATCTTGAAATCATAGGATGTAAATGGTGGAACCAGAATCAAAAATTAAAAATCTGTGTAGCAAGTCAAATTCTTCTCATTTGACTTGTAAAGCCAAAAATGCAATTAGTAAAATTGTTATGATTATTATTCAAATATGCCAATGCTTAATCCTTAAAAGTTTATAGAACTTCAAGTGTTCTAAAATTGTTTCCTTTCTCTATTTTTTTAAATAAATAGCATATTTAGACTAAATTTTTATTATAATCAAGCTTGTTCTCATTTTCCTGTCAGATTGAAGATGCATGTTTTTAAATTAGATTGTTTGGAGTTTTTTTAATCGCTTTTTATTAAATTATCAAATAATGTGGGTCTGAAGTAAAAATCAACTCATTCATTTTCTCAAACACATTTTAAATCTATTGCATATTACTAATTTCATCTTTTCAGCTATCATTATTACTTCTACTAAAACTGTTACTACTGTAATCCATTTTATATAATTCAAATGTTGAGCTAAAAGGAATGCATATGTTAAGGTCTTTGATATAAATAAGCAAATTACTTTTCAGAGTAATTATATTATTGCAATTCATGCTGCCATCAGGAATATATTACAGACACTATTTTCCTGAGCCTTATAAAGCCCTGACTAGTATCATTCTCCTTAATCTCCATCAATCTGATTGGAGAAAAATAGTATTTTATCATCATTGCAAATTAATTATTTTTTGTTTAATACTGAAACTCATTTACCTATTAGAGTTTTCATCTTTCCTCATCATCTCTTTATGCTCTTGGCATAAAATAATTTAAAAAATTAAGTACATAATGTCATCTGATGTAAAATTCCCTTATAAATACTTTGGCTGTGGTAAGGAGAGACATGCCAATGTATACTAGCAGTTGATTGCTGGCCCAAGGAAGTCAGCATTTTAGTGTGGAAGAGACTTGAGCATGTATATCAGCAGGACAAAGAAGCCAGGACTGAGCAGGAATGAAAGTTGTAAAGGAGGTAGGGTTTAGCTGATGGGCTAAGGCTCTCACAGGGCTGAGATCAGAGTTGAGGCAGAAAAAGCCATGAACTGTAGGGGCAAGATAAAACACATGTGAATATAGACAAATTGATTGGTAGTAGAAGGGCTTGGCAATTAAGAGCAGCTTTGTGTAGATTTTCATCTCCTGAGAAAAGATGTAACGAGATTTTGAAGAGTGTCACAGTGGTTTGAAATAACTGCTAGAGGGAAAGAAAGATGCAGATAACAGAATTCAAATATAACTGTATTGCATTTGGCTGGGATTGCAAACCACACATTTAGATAGGCCCCCTAAAAATATGTGTTTGTGGAATTTCCATCAGTTACAGGACTCAGAATTATTGATGTGAAAGCACACCAGGGTAACAGATGGATCAAAATTAAATGTTCAGGGTAGATGCAGCCAAGTCATAACTATGAGAACATTAATAAAACACATTGGATCAAGATTTTTAACATTAAAAATAAATGGTGAAATAATTTGTGGCTTCTTAATTTTCTTTAGTTGCTCCAAATTTCTTTCTGGTATTAACATGAAAAATAGTAAGCTTGATAATTAAGATGCATTTTTCTTTTGCAATTTAAACGTTTCTTTTATGTAAACTCACTCGGGTAAATGCTCAGGCTCTCAGATTCTTCCTCTTCATCCTTCAACCTGAGGAGACCAGGCACAAAGAAAGACACTGATGTACTTACTCTTTCTCTCTCTTCCACTTTCTCTCTTTCCTGTATGAAAAGCTTTATCTTTTCCTTTTCTTGGTGATGGAGTCTCTCTGTGTGTCATTCATAACCTTCTTTTTTTTTTTTTTTAGCTACCATGCACATGTCTTCTTGTACTCATATTCCTTGGCAACTAGGTCTCATAATTTGGCCTGAATTGTTGAAAGGGCCACAGGGAAACATGATAATATTTAATATATATATATATATATATATATATATATATATATATATATATATACCAAATATACTCATTAAAAAGTTACTAAATTAATACCTTCTCATTTAAATATTAGTAAATATTTTAAAATGTTCAAAATATGTGAACGATCCTGCAGATACTACAGAATTCACAGAATCCCCTTTGGAAAGTTAATACTAAGACATATAGTACCAAGAGGGCACAAGAGATCTCACAGTATTTTGGGTCCTGCTTTACCCATTTCTCTTTAGATAGATAGATGATAGAGAGATAGATAGATAGATAGATAGATAGATAGATAGATAGATAGATAGATACTTTTCCAAGAATGCAACATTTTTAGAGTTGCAAACTTATGATAAAACTTTCATATTGCCCTATTCTCTAACATCTTTTCTTCTGCTCTTCTGCTGATATTTTGGCTATTTCCATTTTAATCACTTATCTAAGAAGTATTGCCTTGGTTTTCAAAGAATCTTCTAATTCTATTTAATTAAACTCTATTCAATTCTTTAATTCTATGGTGTGTTTTCTTTGCATAAAGTTCATTCACATGAATAGTATGCAAAACAAGGTGGTGAAAACATTATATTTCAGGGGTCTATTAATATCTTAATCCATGACAACTTGCAAAGGTGAATGAGATAGGCTGGCTAGAGAGGAGATGGGCTCACACTTGGAAAATAACAGTGATGTCCCAGCACAAAGCATTAATGAGTCCTGAGAAAAGTCAATTGCTGCAGAAAAGCTCTCAAATTGCCTAGGAAACTAGGATTGGTTTTGCACCCAATATGTAGCACACTTGAGCTCTGTAAACATGACTGTAGTCAATCTTTTAGAAAAATCTTGGAATTTCCACATCTGGAAATATGGAACCTGAAGCTTAGAAATTTCCCAAAGCCATACAAGATGGGGCAAAAGTAGGTTTATAGTTGTGAGTATATAAAAGTTTATTCTTGTATTACTATTTATTCATTACTGTATTGTTTTCTACACAAACAACTGTAAACCTACTTTTGTTCTACCTTGCATAATGAGTAAGTGATGGAACAGGGTCTTGAACTCATCATGTCGAGCTGTCTTCTACAGGACCATCTAATTGTCATTCTAAATTGTCTGCTTGATCCATATATACTTAGATTTCCCCTCTTGGCCTCCTTATTCAGCCTGGACATGCACCCTTGCTCAGTGACTGGTATCCTTGAACTCATTTTCACAATCCTGTCTCATTAGTAATTATAGCCTGCACCCCAGCCCTCTGCTCTGAAGTTTTCACCCTTCTTAATAAAGGTGGAAAAGGGGAAGATAGCTATGAATGAGAAGCAAAGATCTAAGTTAAAACATTAGAAATTAGGGCCTGGTGTATGCATTAAGAATTTAAGACACATCTCCATTATATGTATGTGTGTGCTCTTGCTTGTATAACAATATTCCAAACCTGCTAAATTGTGTTCATGTCAATGGTAGGGGTTATATTAACTAACTAGAGACCTAGCACATGAAATTCATGCAGTCGGGGGGGGGGGTGTCTCCTGAGCCTGGACTGTGAGAATGGAAAGGCCAGACTTAGAGACCCCACTGGTGCATGATTAGGGCTGGAGAGGGACATGGGAAGTTGGCCAGATGGGTAGGGACCCAGGAGGGCTCTAGGGCATGTCTGGCCCATCTTGCTCAGTCCCGATCAGCTGGATCCCAGCAGCAAGCTAACCTACCAGTCAGAGCATATGACCCCTGGCGATCAGTGCATGTCATAGCAACTGGTCTCCTGGTCAACTGTATGCCCCCTGGTGGTAAATGTATGTCATAGCTAGCATTTGAGTGGCCTTAGCATATCATTAGCATATTTTGCTTTGATTGGTTGAACAGACAACCAGACACTTAGCATATTAGGCTTTTATTATATAGGATAGCTTTATTCTTACCTAAATGCGTAGTTCAATGTTAGAATATATGTTGATAGAGCAGGAGTTGAATATTTGGTCACTGACTAATGAACATCTATTTTGTGCTGAAAACTCACATGCACATTTCAAAACTACCTGTATTTATAATATACACACATATATACATTTTATTTTGATTTTTGTGTGGTATTCTACATGTGAAATACCACTATGGATTACATACCTAAAAGTTGCATATATTAGTTGGTACATGCAAAGTTTTGATTATTTTTCAACTAAAATACTTGTAGTATTGAGATTATTCAATCTTTTTATTTAATCCAAACTTAAATATGATATTAGTGATTTTATTCTAATGTTTAAATATAAGTGGGTTCTTTTCCAGACATCAGTAGTTGTTTAATTAAAGTTATTTGGGTAACATTGGTTAATAAGCTTATATAGGTTTCAAATGTATAATTCTATGGTACATGAGCTTTACATTACATTGTGTAGTTTTATTGAAGAGAAAAATAAAATAAAAGTAAGGATAATATATTAGTTTTATAAACATCAACTTTCACTTTGTGGGTTGACAAATGTAAACATAGTACTATATTAAGCTTTTGTTTACTCAGTTAATTATAACATTGGTTTTCACTAGCAGTAAAATAATAAAGCATACACTATATAGCACAGTAATAAGTTAATCACACCTGTAGGACATAGCGAGCCACTACTTAGTATACTTGATTTTACGTGTTAGAATTAGTTTATGAAAATCTTGTTCCTGGAGGCCCTCTGAATCTTAACTAAAGTATCTCCAGAGCTGAATAAATATTGATGTTAAATATGTAGTGATCATTGTAAACTGCCAGTCAAGATGTGCATAACTTTGTACATAAGAAGAGATATAAATAGGTGTAAGAAGAAGTCCCACACTCTCAAAATCTCTCCCAAATTCAGGATATTTCAATATCTGAATGAATAAGTAAGCAGCATTGGGAGATTAGAGATCAGTAGGTATGGAATTTGAAGTATCAAATATATAACAGTCTCTTTATACCTTAGTTTCTCTTTTTTCCAACCCAGGATCCAATCAAAGATTATGCACTGCACTTGGTTATCAGATCTCTTGTCTCATTTAATCTAAAGGTCCCCTCCTACCTTGTTCAGTCTTTTATGATATTGGCATTTTGAAGAGTCCAGGCCATTTGTCTTATAGAATAATAGATGCCTGATGCACAAAATTTGTGAATGAGGTGGGTGTCCTCAACCCAGCCTGCACTCTCTCTAATCTAGGACCCCTCAAGGGATGCCCAACTGCCCATTTAGGCCAAATCCCGATAGGACTGCTGTCCTCCAACTGCTCGCCTGCCTGCCTTTCTTTCTTTTTTTTTTTTTAATTAAATCTTTATTATTCAGATTATTACATTTGTTTCTCTTTTTTTCCCCTCTATAGCACCCCTCCACCCAGCTCCCACCCTCCCTCTGCCCTTAGCTCCCTCCCATTGATCTCCTCCATAGGTGTATGATTTTTGTCCAGTCTCTCCCTGTACGCCCTTCACCCCTTTCCCCCTAAGAA
>PVJN01022566.1:0-32886 GCA_004026805.1 Lasiurus borealis | reverse complement strand
ACACTCTTGTTCATGTATTTTAGACCCAACTCCAGTTACTCCATGGACACGGACAAAGTGGCTTCTGTTTTCTACACGGTTGTCATTCCCATGCTAAACCCACTGATCTACAGTTTAAGGAATAAGGATGTGAAAGGTGCCCTGAGAAAAGCACTAGGCACAAAGTTATGTTTTGGGTGAAAGCGTGTTCAACCAAAAATTTTTATTTAGAGATGTTGAGAGCTCAAGTTCAGGTACTTTGACAGTCTCCTATCATCTCACCAGTGTAAATTCTGGATATTTCCTTATTTATCTTTGTGTCTAAATTAAGTGTAGGAAACACTCTTTTTTAAATTTTGTTCTTTATTGATTGAGGTACTACTTATGTGTGCTTACTCTCCCCTATGGCCCCCCTCAACCTACCCCTACTGATGCTCTCACCTCCCTGGTGTCTGTGTCTATTGGTTAGGCTTGTATGTATGCATACAAGTCATTTGGTTGATCTCTTCCCCTTACCACTAACCTCCCCTACCTTACCTCTGAGGTTTGACAGTCAAATCGATGTTTCTCTGTCTCTGGCTCTGTTTATGTTCATCACTTTATGTTGTTCATTATATTCCATAAATGAGTGAGATCATGTGATATAAGACTTAATCTTTTCAAACTAAGGAAGAGGAGCAATAGTTTTATTATATTGTTTTGTACTCTCTCTATTCATAGGTATGTCCCAGAGAGATATAGGCATAGTCACATCTCTCCCCATCTCAATTAAATTTATTTTCCTTAAAGTTACATTAAAAAAACAAACAATGAGTTTAACAAACTCGCTAAACCAGAGGGAGTTTTGGTGGTTTACTTTAGCTCATTTTTGCTTCTATCTATGTACTACCATAATACTATAAGTTTTACATCATAATACCTAGAAATAATAAGTATTTAATAATAAGAATAAATTTAAATCATCTTAACTCTAAGTTCCATAAATACAAGGCCTTTGCATGTCTTGTTCACCATTATTTCTACTTTTCTATTTACAATGCTCATTTTCAGGATGCCATTCAAAAACATTCATTGCAGCAACATTTACAATAGCCAAGACTTGGAAGCAGCCCAAGTGCCTATCAGTAGATGAGTGGATAAAACAGTGGAGGTACATTTACACAATGTAATACTACTCAGCCACACACACAAAAAAGCAAGTATATTTTTTGCAACAGCATAGATGAAGATTATTATGCTAAGTGAAAAAGCCAGAGAAAGGCAAATACCATATGATTTCACTTATATGTGGAATCTAGTGAACAAAATAAACTAACGGAGACAGTCTCGTGGATACAGAGAAGACTGACAGCTGTCAGAGGGAGAAAGTTGGGGGCTAGATCAGAAGAGTGAGGGATTGAGCAAAAGAAAAAAGACTCCTGGACACAGACCACGGTGCTGTGATTACCACAGGGAAGAGGGGTGGAGAGCAGAAAGAGAAGGTAAATGGGAGATAAATGGTGATGGAAAGAGACTTGACTTGGGGTGGTAAGCACACAATACAATCAATGTACAGTTGATGTTTTTTAGAATTGTATGCCTAAAACCTGTATTTTATTAACCAATGTCAACCTAATAAATTCAATTACAAATTATTGATTGAATGAATGTGTGTCCCCTTGCAAAACTGATATAAAAAGGAGCCTTTATCAATGAAGAAGGAAAAAAAACTTCCTTTGCTTAATTTAATTCTTGCATGCTCATCTTACACAAAATCCACCTGTACTTTTTCTTTTGGCCCAAGCTATGTATTAGAGACCAGGATCATTTGATATAGAGAACTTCTTGAATCAGTCATTTCTAAACATTCTGTCAGTTCTAGATTAAACTTTTTTAATTTTAATTAATTTTAAAGAGTAGGGAGAGAAAAAGAGGGAGAGGAACATTGATGTGAGACAGATACACCCATTGGTTGTCTCCCATAGGTACTCTGACCAAGCAGGAACCCACAACCTAGGTGTGTGCCCTGATGGGAAACTAAAGCTGCAACTTTCTGATTCATAGGACTATGTTCCAACTCACTGAGCCACACAGGTAATGAAGCAACGCTAGATTTATATTGCACTTCATAGTTTTGACATTAGACTGTGGCTTCTCCTTCTTGCCCTCACTTCGGAGAACAGATACATGTTCTTGACAACTATACAGAAACTTCATGGATGAAGTTGGGGATATGGGCCCTTGACCTTTTCTAATGGCTACTAGACAGGAGAACCTTATCTCCCTTTACATATTCATGGCATGATACTAATTAATTTTTTAAAGGAAATGAAATATCCAGAGTTATTAACAAAAATTTATGTTCAATGAAATAAAACAAAGAACAAATAGTATTTACATTGCTCTTCTATTTGCAATGACTTAAGTTTATTCTCTGTGTATCTGTGAAATAAATTGAAACTGTGTTCTGAACACAATTTTTATAGAAGTCATTACTTAGTGGTTGAATGTTAAGCAATGCTAAAGTCTATTTTAATAACTTAAGGTCATTGAACATGCGGTTTATACTATTATTGATTAGCTATTAATCCAGTTATGGAAAACAATATATACTTTCAGGTTTTCAGAGTACTCATTATTATTATGCCTAAACAAAATGTACAGAGTAGTCATCACTGACCTTAAACTGCTTTCCAAACTAGAGAGAGTATTAATAAGTTTATTTGCAAAAAAGTTCTTTTTATACACCTTTTCTCTGTTCATGGGTATGCCTCAGTGAAATATCATAACCTCTCCACCCATGTCAATTCAAATTATTCTTATTATGACTCAGTTTTGTTAATAAATTTGCTCAGGTAGAATATAGTATTATGTTTATATCCTTCCCATGTACCAGGATTAGCCAATAAATATTCCATCATCACAAAAATATATAAGTAGTAAAAAGTAAATAAGAAAATTTTAAAAAGCTGCTGTTCAAACTCATAGTCCATAAGTGCAAGTCCCTTCTCTGCCTTGTTCACAATATTCCTACTTTGCTATTTATAATACTAAGCTCCTGCATGACATTTTAAAACATAAATGAATGACTGTCCCCTACAAAACTGATGCATTTGAGACTTAATATATTCATCCCCCCCAAAAAATCCTTTTTATTTTATTTTAGAGCTTTTGTAAATTATTTTATCTCAATTTGTTCTATTTGAGTCTAGTACGTCATCTTACAGAGATTCATCTCTACCGCTTCATTTGGTCTGAGCTGAGTAAGTATCAGGAGCAGGGATCATTTCATGTTGAGAACTTCTCAGATCCTCTATTTGTCCTCACTCTGACCCAATTATATCAACAGACATCCTCAGGATCAGCAGCTCTAGATTTACATCGCACTTCGGAGTCTTCCCATCAGTCTGTGGATCTTCCTTCTTTTCCTCATTCTGGTGAACAGATATGGTCCTGCTGACAACTCCACAGAAGCTACATAAATAAAAGTTGGGGATAAAGGAGCAGGGCATTCTCTAATGTCACTGGGAGAAAGGACTCCACCTCCCTTGAAGTGCCCATAGCATTGTATTAGTTAAAATTATAAAAATAAAACTCCCAATTTATAAAGTTTAAGTTGTAAGGGAATCATTATTAATAAATGTATGTATTTAAAATTTTTTAAATAACAAAGTAGTATTCACATTGGTGTTCAATTTGCAACAATTTATATTTGCTTTCTTAACACTAGAGAGAGGGAATTTAGAGCTAAGAAAGTTGTATAAATAAAACTTGTTACTCCTTCTGTCTCCCAACCTTAAACCCCTTTGTCTTGTCAATCCCTAAATGTTTCACATATTTGTTGCTTTCTTGTCTAAAGAGTGCATAAACTGCATCCTTTGGTCACCTCTTTGAGTCTCACATTTGGTATGGGTCTCCTCTACATGCATAATTCAATTTGTCTTTCTCCTGTTCATTTGTGTTATGCCAATTTCCTATTAAGCCAGTCAAGGAAAACAGAAGAAAAGAAGGAAAACATTTCCCATCACTACATAGTCAAAAAAAAAAAACAAAAAAAAACTTTGCAATGAGGGCAGCTAGTGTGTATTTGTGGGAAGGAATCCAACAATGACTAATGGAAACAGCAGTATGTGAGACGACCATATTTCTAAGTGAGAAGTGAAAGAGATGTTTCAGAGGTGGAAGAAACAGGCTAAACAATGGAAAGGAGATGAAAACCTAATTTCATCTGGTTTCCCTGGAGGAGAACGTAGACCCATGGAGGCCAGAAGCCAGCATTGAAATAGCCTGGTAAATGTCTGAAACTGACCAATTTAGTCAAGGGAGTGAAGAATTAGAGTTGAGCCTTTGCTAAAGTTGTTGCAACTTTCACAGGGGAAAACAAGGAAGTGGAATCTAATTAACCATGTTCTCACAGCACAGAAGAGTGAAGACAGAGTCTTCAAGGTTTGTCCCAACAGTTAGGAGGTAGAAATAAAATGCAATCTGCCTATTGTTGATGTGCCAGAGATAAGGATAGAAACACTTGCTCATTTCAGGTAGGTTTCTAAATGGCTTAATGCAGTGGTCAGCAAACTGCGGCTCTCGAGCCACATGAAGCTCTTTGGCTCCTTGAGTGTGGCTCTTCCACAAAATACCACGGCCTGGGCGAGTCTATTTTGAAGAAGTGGCATTAGAAGTTTAAAAAAATTGGCTTCAAAAGAAATCCCAATCATTGTACTGTTGATATTTGGCTCTGTTGACTAATGAGTTTGCCGACCACTGGCTTAATGTAAAGAATGTAAGGCAAAGAAAAACCTTACTTTTGGAAACATGAAAATCCAATTTGAGAATTTGGTTAATGAATCATTTTATATCTGCTTACTCAGTTAAACAAATTCTTCCTTTTAATGGCCAATGATATTTCTTTGTTAGACCTGCTTGAATTTGTCTGACCTCATTTGTTACTAGTATAAGAAAATTAAATATTTTATTTATATTTTAATAAAGGTTCATAAGTAAACCATTACCTTTTATCACTGTACAAGAGATACTATTGTGCGTTAGCTCTTGTGTTATGCAAATAAGAATATAGATAACACATTAAAAGTATCCATGCCATAGTTTTTGTCTAGAAAAAAATAAAAAATTAGAGCACTCACTGCCCACATTCAAATTTTCATATGTCAATAGGCACACATGAATATACTGATTTGGTAGAAATAAGACAGAATCCTATATATCATAAGACCATTTTTTATTTTTTTCTGTATCTATTTTTACTTAAATGGGACAGCTTAAAATAAAAAGATATGTTAATTTCTACATTTTATTTTGTTTATACTTCTTATCACATCTCTGGTTTGAAAGGGAATTTGTCCCTTTGGCAAAGATCATACAAATGGGTTTGAAGTGCTTCCACAAACCAGGGAAGATGAGTGATAGA
The DNA here is from genome assembly GCA_004026805.1 of Lasiurus borealis. Lineage (NCBI taxonomy): Eukaryota > Metazoa > Chordata > Mammalia > Chiroptera > Vespertilionidae > Lasiurus > Lasiurus borealis. Next base: position 27,503 of record PVJN01022566.1, on the reverse strand, counting down.
ATCTTTCTGCAGAAGATTTTTCAGGTTCAGTAAAACTATGATGCCACACACAGAAATAGTAACATAAAAAGTTTCATTTTGGTGAGCAAAGGAGCAGGAGAGATAGAGATATCTCTAATAGTGTCAACAATAAACATAAAATAACAAAAGAAAAGAAAGATAATTTTTGTCATTTTACTAACATATGCAGTACCACTGTCAGTGAAAACACTAGAGTTTTTTTCTTTAGTGAAAATATATCACATTGGACATCTATTCATGTTAAAGCATTTTGGAAATGTTTATATTCTTTTTTTTTTAGTTCAGGGTTTAGTGTCAGAATGTGTTCATTCTGAAAAATCATTTGCTCAAAAAATGGAACATGATTATATTTAATGCACAACTTTTGTTGAACCAAAAAATAAAACACTACAGTAAAATAATAATAAAAATAGGGCATTTCATCTGCAAAGCATGAGAAATGGTAAAAAATCTTTAAACAAGCTGTTAGAAATAATCTGAGAAAACTGGAAAAAAGAAAATGAAATAATACAAGTGATGATCAAGGATTCAGCATTTATGATTATCGTGCTAACCAGTGACAGAATAATTTATCTGGAATATCACACTGTCATAGAATTAAAATACTGACGTCTAGTGTTTTTCATTTTTAAACAGTGTTGTACAGTTTTAACTTTCAAAACTGAACACTGGAAAACAGATTGATGAGGAATAGTCAACAATTAGGGAGAAAACTAGTTTTTAATCAAGATATAAATGTTGAATATGCTTTTCCCTGGCAATGCTAATTCATTGAAATTATTTCAATAAATTAGTTGAACAAATTAAACATGAGTCATATAAAAGCATGTTTAATGCAGAGAAAATATGTAGCCAGTATATGCGCCCTAATGCCTATCGATTTATTAACACAAAGGTAATGCAAAAAATCCAATAGTAAATAATAGTGTAGGGAGTACAGAAAAAAATAAGTATATGACTTTAAAAAATATAAATGTATATATGTATGTATGTATAAATTTAAGTGATTATATAAAAGCAAGGATTATATACTATCACATTGTAGACAACTGCATAAATCTATTTTTAAATCTTTAGCAATTTATTTTAGATAATATGGTTTCAGGATATGCTTTTGAAATTAGCAAAGCATACTGGATTCACAGAATGTTTAATTAAATCATTATTTTTATGTTGTTAAAACACTACTTTGCTTACAGTACCGAGGTATTTGGGACCACCTACTGAGCCTTCTTTTCCTGTTCCTGCAACAGGGAGCCTTAACTAAAGCTGGTTTCCTTGGTAGCACTGTCATGCACTTATATGACAATGGTCTTAGGATCAGACAACCATTTTCTGGAAGAAAGATCTTATAACGAGGCAGTTGTTCACTTAGTATTAGGCTTAAGGACACCAGTGATATCAGGAAAGCCATGTAGATACAGATATATATTATTTTATTTATTTAATTTAAACACATGCACGTAGATATAATCATATGAAATATCAGCATGGATTGGGGAAGTGGTAGCTCATTTTTAATTAATCTAAAATTCTAACTTATATTTTTATTCACTTTCTGAAATAGATTCAATTTTACATGGCAAACATTTCTTGATGACATATCTAGAAAACTTAAGACTAAAAGGTTTGGAATCCTGCACATTGATCACTAGATCCTTATTCATATATTCTTTTTCTCACATTTATATACTCTCAACTCCACTTTATATTTCCACAGAATTGAGGAGGTCACACATATTATATACAACATAACTGATTGGGTAAATATGGCAGTGGGATGTAGAATTCCATTGGCATCCCAAAAGTCACCACCACCACCAAAGGGAGGCTGAATTTGGAGATCTTCACATGAAACAAGAGTCAATGAAAATAATAAAACAAAATTACAATTTCTAGGGAATTGGTGTGAGGGTATAGATTAGATATGAATCTTTCTAAAATAATGTATTGTGCACCAGTGAGTATTTTTAAATGTCTTAGAGATCTGATCTGTTGGTGAATAATAGATTATATGGATTTCAGGAAATTAGAGTTGAAGGATTCACACAGTAGTCCATACTCTCTTTTTTCTAGGTCACCTGTGCTAATGTATCCCAAAAGCTTCCCGTCATTTTTCCTGAGCAACAGCTGCTGTGAGAAGAGGCATGGTTAGCACTGGCATATTCCTGACTGTGAACCCTAACATAATGTTCTCAGGGTCCCTCCAAAACTACTCCAGCAAGCACCACCCTCACTGCTCCACTGGGTCCTGAATCACAGACCATTTCTATCCCTTGTTTGTTAAGGCTCAGTAGGACCTGAGGGGCTGATGGGGTATTGGAGGAATGTTATATCTAACATTGCCTGCTGCACAACTGGATTAACAAAGAAATAGCAAAGAAATATATTCATTACCTGAATCTCTTACTAACTATACTTCTCCATTACAGCACAGGATAGTTCTACCTGACTAAAAAGAAAAACAATCTTGTCAGAATATGTGGGTTATCTGGACCAAATTATGTTCAGAGCTATTGCCGATACAGAACACTAAGTACATCAATTTCTTAATATAAGATAGAAATAGTAAAAATTATCATAAGTACTAAATAGGTTGGTGTGACAATAGCATGACTGATTTTGAATGAAAGTGCACTGCAAACTCTATCCAGTGCATTACAAATGTAGGCAATATTATTAGCATAATCACTTCAACAATTTGTAATAAATTGGGTATATTTGAAGGAGAGTCATTTTACCTAAAGCATACTTAGCAATGTTGATCTCTTCTTCTAGTTACTGAAAAAGTGGTAATATGATGATAACCCCACTTCTTTAACATGAAGGATTTTCTACATCTGAGTGATGGCTGCTGAGAACTGCACTGTGTTTACTGACTTCATACTCCTAGGACTTTCTGGCAGACAGGATGTACAGCAGGCTCTCTTTGTGCTCTTCCTGCTGGTTTATGGCTTCACCGTGGTTGCCAATCTAGGGATGATCCTGCTGATCAACATGGACCCCAGGCTCCACACGCCCATGTATTATTTCCTGAGCAACCTGTCTTTCTGTGACGTCTGCTACTCCTCCATTGTCGCTCCCAAGATGCTGGTTGATTTCTTATCTGAACAAAAAAGGATTCCATATAACATCTGTTTTCTTCAGATGTTTCTGTTTGGGTTATTTGCAGCTGTGGAATGTGTCATGCTGTCTGTCATGGCATATGACCGTTATGTAGCCATTTGTAACCCACTTCTTTATATAAGTGCCATGTCCAGAAGAGTGTGCTTCCGGCTTGTGGCCATTGCTTACATTGGAGGTTTGATGGATGTAACAATCTTCACTTCTTGCACTTTTCCATTATCACTGTGCAATTCCAACATCATCAATCACTTTTTCTGTGACATCCCACCTTTATTAGCTCTCTCCTCCTTGGATACAAACATCATTGAAATAGCGACAACCATTTCCTGTAGCTGTGTTGTGGGGTCCAGCATCATCACTGTCCTCCTCTCCTACAGCTACATCATCACTACCATCCTTAGAATGAACTCAGCAGAGGGCAGACACAAAGCCTTCTCTACCTGTGCCTCTCACTTAACTGCTGTGGGGATATTTTTTGGTACACTCTTTTTTATGTATTTAAGACCCAATTCCAGTTACTCCACTGACATGGACAAGGTAGCTTCTGTTTTTTACACAATTGTCATTCCCATGTTAAACCCACTGATCTACAGTTTAAGGAATAAGGATGTTAAATATGCCCTGAGAAAAGCAGTTGGCACTAAGTTCTGAATGAAAGCATGTTCACCCCAAAATTTTTTATTTAGAGATCTTGAGAGCTCAATTTCATGTACTTTGATAAGTGTCCTAGACTCACCAGTATAATTCTGCCTATTTCTTCATCTATCTTTGTGTCAAAATTAAGTGTAAGATACAGTGATTACCAATCTTAATCTCTTCTTATTTAGGAAGAGTAGTAATAGTTTCACTCTATTGTTTTGCAAAGAGGATCTTTTTATACCACCCTCTCAATTCATGAGGTATCTCCCAGAGAAATATGGACATAGTCTCATCTCCCTCCCTGCCAATTAAATTTATCCTCCATAAAGCTCTATTTTTTTTTCAAAACAATGAGTTTAATAAACTTGCTCAGTCACAAGAGAGTTTTAGTGGTTTAAGTTAAGTGGGGTTTTTTGTTTTGTTTTGTGTTTGTGTGTGTGTGTGTGTGTGTGTGTGTGTGTGTGTGTGTGTGTCTTCTTCCTATGTTCTGGCATCATATTAGAAATTTTACATCATAACACTTAGAAGTAATGTGTAGTAAATAAATTAATAATATAAATTTAAAATTTTTGCCCTAACTCAAAGGCCTATAAATGCAAGGGCTCCTTACCTGACTTGTTCACCATTATTTCTACTTTGCTATTTACAACGCTCCTTTTCAGGATGCCATTCAACAACTTTCATTGCAGTAATGCTTACAAATAGCCAAAGATTTGGAAGCAGCCCAAGTGTCCATCAATAAGTGAATAGATAAAAAAGCTGTGGTGCATTTACACAATGTAATACTACTCAGACACACACACACACACACACGCACACGAAGATAATATTGTCTTTTGAAACAGCATAGATGGACCAGGAGATTATTATGCTAAGTGAATCAAGCCAATCAGAGAAAGACAAATACCACATGATTTCACTTATATGTGGAATCTAGTGAACAAAATAAACCAACTAAGTGGAAACAGACTCATGAATACAAAACAAACAGCTGTCAAAGGGGATGGAATTGGGGGTGGATAAGGAGGATGAGCAATTAAGCAAAGAAAAGAAGGAAAGACTCATGGACAAGCTGAAGCTGGTTTGGCTCAGTGGATAGAGCGTCAGCCTGCAGACTGAAGGGTCCCAGGTTCAATTCCAGTCAAGGGCATGTACCTTGGCTGCGGGCACATCCCCAGTGGGGGGAGTGCAGGAGGCAGCTGATTGATGTCTCTCTCTCATCAATGTTTCTAACTTTCTATCCCTCTCCCTTCCTCTCTTTTAAAAATCAATAAAATATATTTTTTAAAAGACTCATGGACAAGAACAGCAATATGGTGATTACCAGAGGATCAGGGTTAACAGGGTAGGAGAGGATAAAGGGAATATAAATGGGATGGAAGGAGACTTGACTTGGGGTGGTAAACACACAATACAATATATAGCAGATGTATTGTAGAACTGTATACCTGAGACCTGTATTTTATTAACCAATGTCAACCCAATATTTTTTTTTAATTATTGAAAGAATGCATCTATGTCTTCTGCAAAACTAATATAAAAAGGAGCCTTTGGCACTAGATGGTTTGGCTCAATGGAGAGAGCATCAGCCCTGGACTGAAAGGTCCAGGGTTTGATTCAGGTCAAGGGCACTACTTAGGTTGCATCCCTTGTCATGGTCTCTTGGGTGAGTCTGAGAGGCAACCAACTGATGTGTCTCTCACAGTTGTTTCTCTTTGTCTCTCTCCCTCCTTTCCACTCTCTCTAAAAATCAATGGGAAATATCTCATTGATTGGGGATTAACAAAAAATAAAAAGAAATAAAAAGGAATTTTTATCAATGAAAAGAATAAGAACTTTCTTCGTTTTATTTTATTCTAGTATGTTCATCTCAAAATTCATCTGTACTTCTTCCTTTAGCCTAAGCTGAGTAAATATCAGATAAGGAATTATTTTATGTAAAGAACTTTTGGGATCCATTAATTCTGATCATTCTTCCCTAAGGATCAACAGTTCTAGATTTAAAATTATTTTAATTATTTTAACTGACTTTAGAGAGGGGTGAAGGAAGAAAGAGAGAGAGAAACCCATCTGAAAGAGATACATAATTGGTTGCCTTCCATATGTGCCCTGACTAGGCATGGAATCCTCAATCTAGGTGTGTGCCCGACCAAGAATTGAACCTGTGACCATCTGGTACATGGGAGGACACTACAACCAACTGAGTCACCTGACCAGGGCAGCAGTTCTAGATTTATATTGCACTTCTTATTCTTCACATCTTTCCCTCTTCCTCTCACTCTGGAGAACAAATCACATGCTCTTGAAAACTTATAGAAACTGAATGAATGAAGTGGGTGGTAAAGGATCTTGACCTATTCTAATGGTTACTAGAAAATAAAACTTTATCTCACCTTACATTTTCATAGAATATACTAATTAAAAAAATAAAACGTCCACAGTTATTAACAAAATTTGTTAAGAAAACTGAAATGCCCTAGGTTACTAACAATAATCTATGTTTAATGAAATAAAACAAAGGACAAAATTGTATTCACATTAGAATTTCATTTGCAATGAATTAAAAGGATTCTCTGTGTATCTGTGAAATAAACTGAAACTGTATTCTAAACACAATTTCAATAGTTGTCATTGCTTTATGGTTGGATATTAAGCAATTCTAAAATCCGTTTTAATAACTTAAGGTAATTGTACATGATGTGAGTACTACTATCCCTTATCTGTTAATCCAGTTATGAAAATCATTACACAATTTCAGGTTTTCAGAGTATTCATTTATTTTTCAGGTTCCCGTTATGTAAGAAATATGGGGGTTCTATCTGCTTTCTGGAAAGTCATAGTTTATACAAGGTTTCTCATTTAGGTCTGTCACCTTAACATAATGTATAAAGTGTACTTAATTTAATATACTTTAAAAATATAAGAATGAAATAACACATTAAAACATGCAATTTTCAGCTGGTTATTTTACTTGCATTACGTATTGAACACAGTTTAAAGATTAAAAAAAATGTTTTACTATGGCTTAAATATTTCCTCTCATAATCTCAAATATTTTGTTTTTCATAGACTATATCACATATCAGAACCTCTCAATCACTGTTCAAATCTTTAGCCAACTTAATGTACTTTATTAAAAATATTAAATATATTTATTTCTACAAAAATTAAACCAATTTGCCAACTCTATCACAGGCCTGATGAGCTGCACTAACGACAGGGCAGCACTGGCCTGAACTGCCTTGGATGGTCTTGGCACTTGGCTGCACTGCCCACCAGCACCGCTGTGGAGAACAAGGCCAGATTTTATGTATATAACATATATAATACATATATACACATATGCACACACACACACACACATATTGTGTGTGTGTATGCGTGTAACTTCTACAGAGAGGAAGGGAGAGAGATAGAAAGTCAGAAACATCGATGAGAGACATCGATCAGCTGCCTCCTGCACGCCCCACAGTGGAGATGTGCCCGCAACCGAGGTACATGTCCCCCACAGGAATCAAACCTGGGACCTTTCAGTCCGCAAGCCGACGCTCTATCCACTGAGCCAAACCGGTCTCAGCTGCATGTAACTTCTAATAACTCTAATCTTCTAATCATCAGAGCATGTAGATCTATTGTGCTTCTAAAGCAAGATCTCTAAAATCATGAAAGATACTGCATAGGGTGTGTAGGAGAGGGAGAAGAGGGTCAAGGAGAGATAAATGTTGATGGGAGGAGAGTTGACTTGGTGTAGTAAACAAACACAACACAATATACAGATGATGTATTATAAAATTGTATACCTGAAATCTGTATCATTTAATTAACCAATGTCACCCCAATAAATTCAACTTAAAAATAGATGCAAAGATCTCATCATCTTGCCATTAAAAACTACCCCCTGATTTCTGTGCAAACTTCCTAATTATAAAAAAAGTTTTTATTGTTGAGATTATACATGTCTCCCACTTTACCCTAATTATCCCCTTCCACCTGGCTTCCACCCCACCCCAGGTCTTCACTGCACTATTGTCTGAGTTCATGAGTTATGCATGTATGCATATAAATTATTTGGTTAATCTCATCCTCACCCCCTGATCCTCTTCCATCTGAAATTCATCATTTTGTTACATATTTCCACATTTTTTACTCTATTTTACTCGTCAGTTTATTTTGTTCAATAGATTCCACAGATAAATGAGATCTTTTGATATTTGTCTTTCTTTGACTGGCTTATATCACTCAAAATAATTACTTAAAGATCCATCCATGCTGTCTCAAAGAGTAGAAGATCTTCCTTTTTTATTGCTCATAATATTCTGTTGTGTAAATGTACCACAACTTTTTTATCCATTCGTCTAATGATGGGCACTTGGATAGTTTCCAGATCTTAGCTGTTGTAAATAACACTATTATGAATATAAGAGTGCATATATTATTCTGATTGATGTTTCATTCTTTTTTATCGCTGCATAATATGCCATTGTATTTATGTCACATTTTCTTTATCCATCTATTGATGAGTAATAGGTTGCTTCCACATCTTGGCTATCATTAATAACTACTGGGCCAGTGCACAGATTTGTGCACATTGAAAAGAAATTAATTAGAAGAAATATTTTAATATCACTATTTCTCCTTTCCCTATAAAGAGAAGTAAAGTGTCAGCCAAATTCATGATCAACAATGACAGATCTAAACACATGCATGCAATTGGTACCAGCAAGAGCTTTATATATATTGATAAACTTGCTTAATTAGACTTGCTTTCTGATTTAATTAAACTTTTTCCAGGTCAGTAAAGCACTCCAACTTCTCTTTCAGGTAATTGTCAGCAACACAGCAGTAAATATCAACATGAATCAGATTATTATTATAGATCACACAGGGAGAACGAAGGGCAAAATATTTAACTGCAGCAGTGTTTGACGATATTCCTCACAGTGAGAAAACTGGCAGTCATTTTCAAGGTCCACCAGTTCTTACTTCTTTTCAGTTGGACTAAGTTTCTAAGCTTTCTAGATATCTGTTTTCCAGCTAATGGAAAGAAAATAGGATTCCACCAAGTCTCCAGGACTTCTGTGAGGGTCAAATGAAATGAAATGAGGCATGAGAAAATGCTCCACAGATATTTGGTTAAAGTTTGAAACGCTTGCACCTGGCTATAAAGCAAGCCATGTTCCTGGGCTGAAGAAACTGCAAGGAGGCTAGTCATCACTAGAGAGAGGAAGCTGGGTGTTCATATGTGATGTCATTACCCGGCACCCACAGCCACCATTTCTGGGCTGGGCTGTGGGCCACATTTTACGCCATGGGTTCTTGGTAGCATCAGCTGTGATTTAGTGTTCTGTGCCTCCAGGATGGTGGCAGGGCCTGTGTCTTGCTCAAGGGAAGTTGAGTGTTGCTTTGTCAGCAGCAGGTCCGTGGTGCCAGTTCTCTATAAATGAACAGTGTGCTCAGACACTTCGCATATTAGCATTTTATATATATAGATGCTATTGTGAACATGGAGTTACCAAGATCTTCCCAAGTTAGTGTTGTTTTTTCCTAGTCATGTACCCACTCTTTTAAAAGAAACATTGCTATTTACATGAAACTATAAGAATACTGGAATAGGGACTGAAAAACTTAACGAAATCTTCATGTTCTCATGATGTATGCAATTTTCTGTAAGTTTTTATATTTTCCTTGGTTTTGACTTTCTTATTTCCAAAGTATATTTAGATGAATTACTATATCATTCTATATTCAAAATAGTTTTTAAAAAGATACCAGCATTAGAGAGACAACGAAAGAGTGGCAACAGGTTCACTAGTACCATAACATAGCATTTTCTTATGTTTATCTGATGGCAAGTTGCTAGCTATTACTTAGGTGGTTTGAGATTTGCCTTAGCTATATCTCCAACAAGAGTACATTTGGTGCTCTGGTATTGGGATCATCACACACACAAAGGCAATACCTTATGAAAAGACATTAAAACTGGTTACTAAGAGTAATTTTCCAAAAATTGAAAATACATTAATTTCACTGAATTTTACCTGAGATTATTCTACCATTAGAAGCTAGGGGTAACTCCATAACAACACACAAGAAAAATAAGTGAGCTAAAGTAACAGCAAACCTATGTTCCTGTTTACTCCAGGTGGGTTTCAATGGAAACATAAAATTTCCTGAACTACTGGAATGCACAAATCTACATGCCTTACACATTTTATCTTTATTCTTGTTTAAATAAATTTTGCCTTTACGGGTCTCTGGCAATGAACTCTGATAACATTCAAGATGTATAACTAATGTACATGATTACTATACATTTTATAAATGACTCAGACTCAACATAAACTATTACTCAATAAATCGATAATGCAAGGATTATCCCACAAAACTGCCAGATTAGACAACATCAAGGGACCAATTTCCTCATTTTCTAATGTTTCCTGGGCATGGTACAATGCAGCTACCCTCAATATCACTGTCTTCACACCAGCATTAATTCTATTCCATTGCCCAGCTGATATACAGAAAACACTCCCAATGCAGTAGCCCTTCTTAATTGCCTCTTCTGTCTTCTATCAGGGTTAGGATCCCACGTTTGTTTAGAAGTGGGACTTAAATGGTCTCTCACTTCTCTCAGAATCTAGGAGTCTATGGGCCATTCATTGTGTGACTTTTTAAATGTCACTTTAACATAAACATACAATAATATTCTAGAGAGTGATTAAGAGAGTTATATTTTAAGACAAATTAGGTGCATTGCACTGTTTTCAGGAATCTAGGGAACAATACTTATTAATTCAATGAAACAATGTCAAAGAGACTATAGACATTAATTTATCACCTCTGGTTTTCATGTTGTTTCATATCATGAGGTTGTTAGAGACAAGTCGACCTTGAAATATATGAAATACATCATAATATGTGTTAATCATTAGATAATTTAAACATCTGACTTGGGCAAAAAGGCCAATTCTTTTTTTTATTTAAGGTCAATCTCTTTGCTTCTAAGCATGATTTTCATAATTTATTTTTTAAAACACATGGATATTATGTAAGTATAAATTTACTCATATCAGAGTTTTTTCATGCTGCAAACAGTTATATATAAACCAATTGTCTATTAGCAGAGGGTACATTGAATAAATTAATCCACAAGAGTAGAAAGAAATGCACTATCTATATTCATAATACTTGCATATATATAGTATATTTTTTCTGACCTCATTTGGACTTAAAAGTTAAAATCTAATAATATAGACAACATTGGCAGTGTGATTTTGGTCACTATTTTCCAAAAATATTTACTTGTGAGTATGTTTATTGTAATAATGTTTGTGTGTGTATGTGCAAGTGTGTGAGGTATATAATAGCTTTGCAACATGGAATTAAAACAAAATTCCTGTATAGGGATTAGAGAACTGGAAATAAGGAGTACTTATTTTATTATTTTTATTTATAGCATAGGTAGATTCTGAAGACATTTTTCCCTCTTTTATTTTGAGAGAAAGGGAGGGAGAGAGAGAGAGAGAGAGAGAGAGAGAGAGAGAGAGAGAGAGAGAGAGAAACATCAATGTGAGAGTGAAATATTGGCCAGCTTTTTTCAGGCCCCCTAAAGAGATCCAGCCCACAACCAGAGCATGTGCCCTGACCAGGAATTGAACTGACGTTTAGGTGCACAGGAGGATGCACAACCAATTGAGCCATACCAACCTGGGGAGGAATACTTATCGATTAGACTCATTTTACTGTCAAATAAATATAATATTGGGTGGGCAGTAGAGAGGGACAAAACTAAACAATTCCTACAAGGTCTATATTTCTTTTCCAGTGAACTTTTGTGTATGTAATATCAGACAATAAAATACATTATTATATCTGTCCCTTATTCTTGAAAGTCCCAAGTTTTCAGCACCCTGGAGCAGACAGAGAAGTTGCTATAATCAGGCTCAGTCAGGAGACAGCGCTGGGCTTTCCTACACACAGAGCTGAATGCAATTACTAATAATTTGGTACTGGGGCAGAGACTAATGTTTTTTGTTGTTTTTATTATTTCTAGTTTAGATTTGTTTAATTTGTTTAATTTTTATAACATGTTGGAAAACATGTTATAAAATCAAAGGCATATATGAAATATTATACAAACTTTTAATTTCTTTCATCTATCTATTTTAAATGAATATATACATAGGTAAAGGGGAATACAAGAGACAGCAAGCATGGGTTGTAAAGGCGGCCAAATATTTTTTTGCTTGTTGTTTTTAATTTTTTATATATTCTTTTACATACTCTTTAAAAATCTTCATTTTTTAATTTAAATTCTTTATTGTATAAAGTATTACCTAAGTCTCCTTCCCCCCCCCCTTGAACTCTCCCCGGCATTATGCTCATTGAAATAAGCCAGTGGAAAACAGATAAAATATTCATTTTTAAATGATCTAATTGTTCACAAAGATGTGCAATATATAAATGAGTTTATACCAAGAGTTTGGACACCTGCATATTGATTCAGATTTTCCTTAGCTTTTTTTCATCTTCTTTCAACTCCACTTTTATATACACTCACAGAACAGAAGAAGACATGTCTTATATTATGTAAAAGATAATAGATTTGGGTAAAATAAAACAGTGGGACATGAAAGTTAATTAGGCTGTGAAGAAGCAACATTTTTAAAGCTAAGAAAAGCAAATTCCAGAGATATTCAAGGAAAATATGGATCCAAAATAAATATATAAGATACATCTTAAACCTACCAAATTGAGATGGGACACAGTTCAGAAATATATAAATACTAAATACATGTATAAGAAAAAATGTGAAAGTTGCTCTAACTCATAATCCATAAACGCAAGTCCCTTTTTCTGCCTTATTCACAATATTTCTACTTTGCTATGTATAATATTCAGCTCCCTCATGACATTTTAATACGTATGTTGAATAATGAATGACTGTTCCCTACAAAATTGATGCATTTGAGCCTTGGTATATTCATATCTCCAAAAAACCCTTTTTATTTATTTTTTTAGAGCTTTTGTAAATTTTTTAAAAAACATATTATGTTTTATTTTATTCCAGTATGTCATCTTACAGAGATTCATCTCTACTGCTTCATTTAGCCTCAGCTGAGTGTCAGGGGCAGGGACTATTTGATGTCGAGAACTTCTCAGATCATGTACTTTTCACTTTGTCCCAATTTTATACCAGCAGACATCCCCAGGATCAGCAGCTCTAGATTTACATTGCACTTCAGAGTTTTCCCATCAGCCTGTGGGTTTCCCTTCTTTCTCTCATTCTGGGGAACAGATACGGTCCTGCTGACAACTTTACAGAAGCTGCATAAACAAAGGTTGAAGGTAAAGGTCATTGGAGGAAAGGACTCCATCTCTCTAGAGATGTGCATTGTATTAGTTAAAATTATAGAAATGAAACCAAAATGCCCAATTTATAAAGTTTAAGTTGTAAAGAAAATTTATTAATAAAAGTATGTATTTAAAATAAAAAAGGGCAGAGTGGTATTCACATTAGTATTCAATTTGCAACAATTTATATTTGCTTTCTTATCACCAGAGTTGGGAATTTCAAGCCCAGAAGGATGTATAAGTAAAACTTGTTACTTCTTCACTATCCCAACCCTAAACCCCTTTTTCTTTTCAATTCTGCAATTTTTCACACATTTGTTGTTTTCTTGTCTAATTTGCCAGTGATATCAACAATAAGTGTTTAATCTCCAACATTTACAGGGAACTCATGCAGCTTAACAAGAAGAAGATAAACAACGCAATAAAAAAATGGGCGACTGATCTAAATAGACACTTTTCAAAAGAAGACAGAAGGAAGACCAAGAGACATATGAAAACCTGCTCAGTCACTAAGCATCAGAGAGATGCAAATCAAAACAATAATGTGGTACCATCTCACACCTGTCTGAATGGCTATCATCAACAAATCAACAAATGACAAGTACTGGCGAGGATACAGAGAAAAAGAACCCTCGTGCGCTGCTGGTGGGAATGCAGACTGGTGCAGCCCCTGTGGAGAGCAGTGTGGAGTTTCCTCAAGAAACGAAAACTGGAACTCCCATTTGACCTAGTGATCCCACTTCTAGAAATATATCCCAAGAAACTAGAAACACGAATCAGAAGAATATATGCAACACTATGTTCATAGCAGTACAATTCACCATAGCTAAGATTTGGAAACAGCCTAGGTGCCCATCAGCAGATGAGTAAATTAAAAAACTGTGATGCATCTACACAGTAGAATACTATGCTGTGGTTAAAAAAAAAAGGAGTTCTTACCATTTGCAACAGCATGGATGGAGATAGAGACCATTATACTAAGTGAAATAAACCAGGCAGAGAAAGATAAATATAACAGGATCTCATTCATTTGTAAAATATAATGAACAATATAAACTGATGAACAAAAATAGATTCAGAAATAAAGAAACATGAATCAGAACATCAAACCTCAGGGAAGGTAGTAGATGGTGGGGGTAAGGAGGAGAGATCAACCAATGATTTATATGCATGCATGTAAGCCTAATCAATGGACATAGACAACAGGGGGGTGGGCATGAATGGGAGATGGGGGCTAATGGAGGAATAAGGACACATATGTAATACCTTAATCAATAAAGAAATTTCAAATAAATAAATAATTAAAACTGCATCCTTTGGTGACCTTTGAGTCTCACATTTGGTATGGGTCTCCTCTACATGCAAAATTCAACTTGTCTTTTTCCTGTTCATTTGTGTTATGCCAATTTCCTATTAAGCCAGTCAAGGAAAACAGAAGAGAAGAAGGAAAACATTTCCCACCATTACATAGTCAAAAAAAAAAAAATCCTTGTAAGGAGGGCAGCTGATGTGTATTTGTGGGAAGGAATCCAACAATGACTAATGGAAACAGCAGTATGTGAGACGACCATATTTCTCAGTGAGAAGTGAAAGAGATGTTTCAGAGGTGGAAGAAACAGGCTAAACAATGAAAAGAAGATGAAAACCTAATTTCATTAGACATCTGGTTTCAATGGAGGAGAATGTAGACCCATAAAGGCCAGAAGCCAGCATTGAAATAGTCTGGTAAATGTCTGACACTGACCAATTTAGTCAAGGGAGTGAAGAATTAGAGTTGAGCCTTTGCTTAAGTTGTTGCAATATTCACAGGGGAAAACAAGGAAGTGGAATCTAATTAACCATGTCCTCACAGCACAGAAGAGTGAAGACAGAGTCTTCAGAGATTTGCCCCAACAGTCATGAGGTAGAAATAAAATGCAATCTGCCTATTGTTGATGTGCCAGAGATAAGGACAGAAACACTTGCTCATTTCAGGTAGGTTTCTAAATGGTTTCATGTAAAGCATGTAGAGCAAAGAAAAACCTTACTTTTGGAAAAATGAAGAATCCAGATTTGGGAATTTGGTTAATGATTCATTTCATATCTGCTTACTCAGTAAAATAAATTTTTCATTTTAATGGCCATATAAGGATATTTCTTTGTTAGAGCTGCATGAATTTGTCTACCTTCACTTATCATTAATATAAGAAAATTAAATATCTGATTTAATAAATGTTGATAAGTAAGCCATTACTTTTTCTCACTCTACAATAGCATGTCATAAATGTAAGAAGTTTCATCAAAAGATTTTTGGAAACTTGAGGATTGTCTGCTGGAAATGGTTAAGGGCATTTTCCCACATCTAAAGATTTGTACCAATCTGACAATAGATTCTATATACTAAACCTTGCCTTTAACATGTATATCTACCTTGCTTTAGGACACTTTATGTTAATAAAAAGCAAGGAGTCCAGAGAGACAGAAGACTTGGTTTCTTTAGCTAAGTCTTTTCTGAACCTCCAAAATGCCTTCCAAAATTATGTTTTGTCTCTGGACTCTTTAATAATTTACAGCAGCCCTTCTCCAAATTTCTGAACCCATTGCAGATGCCGAGAAAGACCCCTGGCATCACTGTAGATGTAAATTTAAGATTTGTTCTCATGTTTTGCAAATAATAATAGAGATAATACATTTAAAAATATCAATGTTAATCCATATCATAGCTTTTAAGTCTAGAAAAAATAAAAATTAGACCACTCACTGCCCACATTCAAATTTTCATATATCAAGCAGACACATATAAACAAAGTGATTTTCATAGGAAAAGACAGAATCCTATATATCTCAAGAACATTTATTTTTCCTATACTTATTTTCATTTAAATGGGAAAGGTCACTTAAAATAAAAGGATAAGTAAACTTCCACATTTTATTTTGTTTTCACTTCTTTTTATCACATCTCTTTGGCTTGGAAATGGTTTTATCCTTCTGTCAAAGATCATTCAAACAAATGGGTTCTAAGTGCTTTTACAAACCAAGGCAATATGAATGATAGAATAATTCTGCTAAATATGTTTCAGGTTTCATTATACAATAAGATGCCACACACCAAAACAGTAGCATAAAAAATTTCATTTAGGTGGTCAAAAGGTGGTGGGAAGGGAATGGAGATATCTGAAATATTGGCCACATAAATATAAAGTAATAAAAGAAAAGAAAATAATTGTCATTTACTTATGTATGTAGTATCATTGTCAGTGATAAAAATCAGTCTTTTTCTTTAGTGAAAACACAAAACTATCTATCATATTGGCCACATATTAAAGCTTTAGACTGTCTCTGAAATGCTAATGTTCTTTTATTAGTTCAGAGTTTAATGCAGGGCTGTTTTCATTCTGAAAATTCATTTGCTTTCAAAAAATAATTTTAAAAAAACATTATTATATTAAATACACAACTTTGATACAACCAAAAAGTAAAACACCACAGTAAAATAATAACAAAAGAACACATGATATTTCATCTGCAATGAATAACAAATGGTTAACATCTTTATCTTATACAAGCTCTTAGAAACTAGTAACAGAGAGACTATACTCCAAGGAAACTGGAACAAAGAAAATAAAATAATACAAATGATGGTCACAAATTAAGCATTTATGATGATTGTGCTAAATAGTTACAGAACAATTTATCTGCAATATCACAGTGAAACAGAATAAAAACACTGACACCTAATGTTTTTCATTCTTTAACAGTATTGTACAGTTTTAACTCTCATATCTGAACATTGGAAGAGAGATTGATGAGGAGTATCTACAATTAGAGAGAAAGCTAGTTTTTTAATCAAAATATAAATTGTGAATATCCTTTGCCCAACAATGCTAATTCATTGAAATTATTTCAAGAAACTAGTTGAGCAAATTCAAAATGGGTTACATAAAAACATGTTTAATGTAGAGAAAATATGTATCCAGTATATGCACTCTAAAACACTACCTGCCTACCAATTTATTAACACAAAGAATTTGCATCAAATCCAATAGTGGGTAATAGTGCATGGAGTACAGAAAAAAATAAGTATATGACTTCAAAAAATATATATTTTTTAAGTGGTTTTATAAAAGACAGTAGCATCTACTATGAGATTGTAGTCAACTGTAGGAATCCATTTTTTAATTTTAAATCTTTAGCAGTCTATTTTATACAATATGGTTTCAAGACATGTTTTGAAATTAGTAAAGCATACTAGACACACAGAACATTCAATTAAATTATTATTTTTTATGTTGTTAAAATACTATATTGCTTATAGTACAGAGATATTTTGAGCCAAGTACGGTACCTTCTTTTCCTGTTTCATGCAACAGGGAGGCTGAACTAAACCTGGTTTCCTAGGTAGCATTGTCATGCACTTATATGACAATGCCCATCTCTCAGATCAGACAATCATTTTCTGGAAAATAGACTTTATAAATAGGCAGTTGTTCACTTAGCATTAGGCTTAAGGACACCAGTGATATCAGAAAAGTCATGCAGATACAGATATATTTTACTTACTTAATTAAACACATGCACGTAGATATAATCACATGAAATGTCAGCATAGATTTAATTATTATTTTTAAATTATTTTAAGTTTAAATTAACTATTTTAAAATTCTAACTTCTATTTTTGTACATTTTCTGAAATGGATTCCTTTTTACATGGAAGACATTTCTTGATGACATGTCTAAAGTACTTGAGACAAGGTTTTGGAATCTTGCACATTGATCAATAGATCCTTATTCAATTTTTTTTTTCCTCAGATCATAGACCCTCAACTCCACTTTATATTCCCACAAAACTAAGGAAGTCACACATGATATCACTGTAGACCACTGCACGAATTTTTGCACAGGTGGGGTCCCTCAGACTGGCCAGCGAGCGGGGCCAATCGGGGCCATCTCACCCACTCCAGATCACGACAATGGGGCCTATTGGTCAGGGAGAAACTGCGGAAGGGCTCTAGGGCATGTCTGACCTTCTTGCCCAATCCAGATTGGTCAGACCCCAGCAGCAAGCTAACCTACACATCAGAGCTCCTGCCCCCTTATGGTCAGTGCTTATCATAGCAACTGGTCAAGCGGTCAACTGAAGGGTCAACCAATCAGTCAGACAGTTAGCATATTACACTTTTATTACATAGGATAACTGATTGGGTAAATATGGCAGTGGGATGTAGAATTCCATTGACCTCCCCAAAACCACAAATACCACCAAAGGGAGGCTGAATTTGGAGATCTTCACATGAAATAAGAGTCAGTGAAAACAATAAAACAAAATTACAATTTCTAGGGGATTGGTGTGAGGGTATAGATTAGATATGAATCTTTCTAAAATAATGAGATTGTGCACTAGTGAGTATTTGTAAATGTCTTAGAGATCTGATCTGTTGGTGAATAATAGGTTATATGGACTCCAGTAAATTAGAGTTGAAGGATTCACACAGTAGTCCATACTCTTTTCCTTTCTTCTAGGTCACCTGTGCTAATGTATCCCAAAAGCTTCCCATCATTTTCCCTGAGCAACAGCTGCTGTGAGAAGAGGTGTGGCTAGCACTGGTATATTTCTGACTGTGAACCCTAACATAACATTGCCAGGGATCCTATAGAACTACTTCAGCAACCACCACCCTCACTGATCCACTGGGTCCTGGATCACAGACCATTTCTATCCCTTGTTTGTTAAGTCTGGATAGGATCTGAGGGGCTGATGGGATATTGGAGGAATGTTATATCTAGGAAACTATATTTACCCTGCCTGCTTCACAACTGGATTAATGAAGAAATAATAAAAAAAAAGTACATTTATTACCTGAACCTCTCACTAACTACACTTCTCTATTGAGCATAGAATAGCCCTACAACACTAGAAAGAAAAACAATCTTGTTAGAATATGTGGGTTACTGAACCAAGTAATTTTAAGACCTATTCCCTAACACTAAAGACATTGATTGCAAAATATGAGAAAGAAGTAGAAAAATTATAAGGACTACATAGATTGGTGTACAAATATCATCAGTGATTTTGAATAAAAGTGCCCTGAAAACCCTATACAGCACTATCCAAATGTAGGCAATATTATTAGCAGAATCACTTCAACAATTTGTAATAAATTGGGTATATTTCAAGGGGAGTCATTTTACCGAAAGCATACTTAGCAATATATATCTCTTTTTTTAATGACTGAAAAATAGTAATATAATGATCACCCTACTTTCTTCTTTAACACAAAGGGGTTTCCAGACCTGAGTGATGGCTGCTGAGAACTGCACTGTGTTTACTGACTTCATACTCCTAGGACTTTCTGGCAGACAGGATGTACAGCAGGCACTCTTTGTGCTCTTCCTGCTGGTTTATGGCATCACCGTGGTTGCCAATCTAGGGATGATCCTGCTGATCAACATGGACCCCAGGCTCCACACGCCCATGTATTATTTCCTGAGCAACCTGTCTTTCTGTGACGTCTGCTATTCCTCCACTGTTGCTCCAAAAATGCTGGTTGATTTCTTATCTGAACTAAAGACGATTCCATATAATGTATGTGTTGTTCAGATGTTTATTTTTGGGTTCTTTGCAGCTGTGGAATGTGTCATGCTGTCTGTCATGGCATATGACCGCTATGTAGCCATTTGTAATCCACTTCTTTATACAACTACCATGTCCAGGAGTGTTTGTACCCAGCTCGTGGCCATTGCCTACATTGCAGGTTTGATGGATATGACAATTTTTACCTATTGCACAACGCTATTGTCATTCTGCAATTCCAATGTCATCAATCACTTCTTCTGTGACTTCCCAGCCTTACTTATTCTCTCCTCCTCAGATACAACCATCATTGAAATAGCATTGACCATTTCCTGTAGCTGTGTTGTGGGGACCAGCATCATCACTGTCCTCCTCTCCTACAGCTACATCATCACTACCATCCTTAGAATGAACTCAGCTGAGGGCAGACACAAAGCCTTCTCTACCTGTGCCTCCCACCTAACCGCTGTGGCGATATTTTTTGGAACGCTCTTTTGCGTGTATTTCCAACCCAGCTTGAATAACACCATGGACATGAGCAAAGTAGCTTCTGTTTTCTACACAGTTGTCATCCCCATGTTAAACCCATTGATATATAGCTTAAGGAATAAGGATGTGAAATGTGCCCTGAGGAAAGCAGTTGGTAGTATGTCTTGGGTGAAAGTATGTTCACCCAAAAAGTTTTGTTTAGAGATGTTGAGAGCTCACATTCTGATATTTTGAAAAAAGTACTATGTAGTCTTGCCAGTACAAGTGTGGATATTTCTTCACTTCTTTTTACCTAAATTATGTGTAGGATACAGTGATTAGTAATCTTATTCTATTCAAACTAAGGAAGGGTAGTAATATGCTTGTTATACTGTTTTGACAAAAGGGTCTATTTATACCACTTTCTCTATTCATGGATATGTCTCAGAGAGATATGGGTATAGTAGCATCTGCCTTCATGTCAATTAAATTTATTCTACCTAAAGTACCATTTTTTTCACTACAAGGGGTTTAATAAAATTGCTCAGTCAGAAAAAAAAGTTTTAGTGATTTAGATTAGATGTTATTGTGTTTTGGGTGTTTTTTTTTATCTTCTTTCTATGTGCTGGCATCTTACTACATATATATATATATATATATATATATATATATATATATATATATATTCCATTATAACACTTAGAAGTAATAAGTAGTAAATAAATCATTAAGACTAAATTTAAATTCTTCTGTCTTAATTCAATGTTCTATAAATGCAAAATGCTTGACTCTCATATTCAGAATTATTTCTACTTTGCTATTTACAATGTTCATTTTCAGGATGCCATTCAAAAAAATTTATTGCAGCAATACTTACAAGATTTACAAGATTTGGAAGCAGTCCATGTGCTTATTAGTAGAGGACTAGATAAAAAAAGTAGTGGTGCATATACACAATGGAATACTACTCAGCCACACAAAAAGAAGGCAGTCTTACCTTTTGTAACAGCATAGTTGGACCTGGAGTTTATTATGCTGAAGTGAAATAAGCCAGTCAGAGAAAAGCAAGTACCATATAATTTCACTTATATGTGGAAGCTAGTGTACAAAATAAACTAACAAAGGGGAGATATACTCATGGACATGGAGAACAGACTGACAGCTGTCAGAGGGAGGGAGTTAGGGCTAGATGAGAAAGGTGAGAGATTAAGCAAAGAAACAAAAGAAAGACTCCTGGACACAGACAAAAATATGGTGATTACCAGAGGGAAGGGTTTGGAGGGGGTAGGATAAGGTAAAGGGAGCATAAATGGGATGGAAAGAGACTTGACTTGGGTGGTAAACACAAAATACAACATACAGATGATGCATTGTAGAATTGTGTACCTGGAACGTGTATCTTATTATTGTCAACCCAATAAGTTCAATAAAAAAATCACTAAGTAAATGGATGTGTGTCCTCTGCAAGACTGATATAAAAAAGAGCCGTTGGCCTTAGCTGGTTTGGCTGAGTGGATAGAGCATAGGCCCTCAGACTGAAGAGTCCTAGGTTCAATTCCAGTCAAAGGCACATACCTAGGTTGTAGTCTCAATTCCCAGACTTTGTCACTGGGGTGTGTGTGGAAGGCAACCAATTGATGTGTCTCTCTCACATCAATGTTTCACTCTTTGTGGCTCTCCCCCTCCCTTCCACTCTCTCTAAAAATCAATGGAAAAATATCCTCATGTGAGAATGAACAAAAGAAGTAGAAGAAGAAGAAGAAGAAGAAGAAGAAGAAGAAGAAGAAGAAGAAGAAGAAGAAGAAGCCTTTTATAATAAAAAAAACACTCTTCTTATTAATTTTATTTTAGTGTGTTCATCTTCATAAAATCCAACTATACTTCTTCTTTTGTTCTAAACTGAGTAAGTATCAGATACAGGGATCATTTGATGATGAGAACTTTTTGCATCGATTAATTCTGATCATTCTGTCCCAAGATTCAGCAGCTCTAGATTTAATTTTTTAAATTGATTTTAGAAAGAGGGAAAAGAAGAGAGAGAGAGATGTGAGAGAGATACATTAAGTTGTTGCTTCCTTTACATGTCCCAGGGATGGAATCCTCAACCTTGGTATGTGCCTTGACCAGGAATTGAACCTGTGACCATCTGATACATGAGAGGATATTCCAACCAACTGAGCTACTTGGACAGGCAGTCGTTCTAGATTTATATTACACTTGTTATTCTTCACATCAGACTGTTTTTCCCTTCTTACCCTCACTCTGGAAAACAGATAAAGGCTTTTGACAAATGTACAGAAATTGCATGAATTATGTTGGGGGTATAGGAACTTGACCTTCTCTAATGACTCCTAAAAAAAGAACTTTCTCTCCCTTTACATGTTTATAGCATTATACTAGTTAATTTTTTTAAAGAAATGAAATGTGTTATTAACAAAATTTGTTCAAAAACTTAAATGCCCAGAGTTAATAATAATTTATGTTCAAGGGTGGAAAAAACACAAAGAACAAAAAGTATTTACATTAGAATTCCATTTGCAATGACTTAAATTGGTTCTATGTGTATCTGTGAAATAACCTGAAACTATATTCTAAACACAATTTCAATAGTACTCATTGCTTTATAGTCAGATATTAAGCAATGCTAAAATCTATTTTAATAACTTAAGGTATCTATAGAGCATTTCCTTATGTTTGTCTGCTGGTACATTGCTAGCAATTACTTAGGTGGTTTGAGATTTGCCCTAGCAATATCTCCCACAGGAGTACATTTGGTGTTTCAGTATTGGGATCATCACACATGCAAGAGCAATACATTGTGAAAAGACATTAAAACTAGTCAATAAGAGCAATTTTACAAAATTAAAAATACATTCATTTCACTGAATTGTGCCGAGATTATTCAACCTTGAGAAGCTGGGAGTAACTCCATAACAATACACAAGAAAAACAAGTGAGAGAAAAGTAACAGCAAACCTATGTTCCCGTTTACTCCAGGTGAGGTTTCAGAAGAAACATGAAATTTCCTAAATGATTAGAGTGCACAAACTCTATATGCCTTACACATCTTATCTTTCTTGTTGTTTAAACAAATTCTGCCTTTACAGATCTCTGGCCATTAAACTAACTCTGGTAATATTCAAGATGTATAGCTAACATAATGATTATTATATATTGTATAAGTGATTCAAACTCAAAATGGACAATGCAAAAATAATCCCTCAAGGCTGCCGGGTCATACAACATAAAGAAACACATCATAGTGTTCACATCAGCCTGTGGATTTCCCTTCTTTCCCTCATTCCGGTGAACAGATATGGTTCTGTTGACAACTCTACAGAAGCTGCATAATTAAAGGTTGGGGGTGAAAGAAACAGGACATCCTCTAATGTCACTACAGGAAAGGACTCCATATTCCTTCAAGTGTCCATAGCCTTATATTAGTTAAAATTATAGAAAAAAAACTAAAATGCCCAATTTATAAAACTTAAGTTGTAAGGGACCTTTACTAATAAAGGTATATATTTAAAATAAAAAAGGGCAGAGCAGTGTTCACATTAGTATTCAATTTGTAACAATTTCTATTTGCTTTCTTATCACCAGAGTTGGGAATTTCAAGCCCAGAAGTTGTATAAACAAAACTTGTTACTTCTTCACTATCCGAGCCCTAAACTCCTTTGTTTTTTCAATCCTCAATTTTTCACACATTAGTTGTTTTCCTGTCTAAAAGGTATATAAAGTGTGTTCTTTGGTCACCTCTTTGAGTCTCACATTTGATATGGGTCTCCTCTACATGCAAAATTCAATTTGTCTTTCTCCTGTTCATTTGTATTATGCCAATTTCCTATGAGACCAGTCAAAGAAAACAGAAGACAAGAAGGAAAAGTTTCCCACCCCTACACAGTCAAAAAGATCCTTGCAATGAGTGTGTACTTGTGGGAGGAATCCAACAGTGACTAATGAAAATAGCAGTATCTGGGACGACCATATTTCTAAGTGAGAAGTGAAAGAGATGTTTCAGAGGTGGAAGAAACAGGCTGAACAATGAAAAGGAGATGAAAACCTAATTTCATTAGACATCTGGTTTCAATGGAGGAGAATGTATGTAGATCCATGGTAGCCAGAAGCCAGCATTGAAATAGTCTGGTAAATGTCTGACACTGACCACTTTAGTCAAGGGAGTGAAGAATTAGAGTTGAGCCTTTGCTAAAGTTGTCGCAGTATTCACAGGGGAAAACAAGGAAGTGGAATCTAATTAACCATGTTCTCACAGCACAGAAGAGTGAAGGCAGAGTCTTCAGAGATTTGTCCCAACAGTCATGCGGTAGAAATAAAATGCAATCTGCCTATGGTTGATGTGCCAGAGATGAGCACAGAAAGACCTGCTCATTTCAGGTAGGTTTCTGTACCTATTTTCATTTAAATGGGAAAGGCAGCTGAAAATAAAAAGATATGTCAATTCCACACTTTATTTTGTTTTCACTTTTTTTTTTTTACTTTATCTTTTTTTTTATATATATACATATCTCCCCATTGCCCCCCTCTCCCTCCCAGGCATACCCCAACCCCCCCCCCAGTGTCTATGTTCATTGGTTATGCTTATATGCATGCATACAAGTCCTTTGATTGATCTCTTATCTACGTCACCTAACTTTAATCTTCCTGCTGTAATTTCACAGTCTGTTTGAAGCTTTACTGCCTCTGTATCTTTTATCACATTTCTTTGTCCTGAAAAGGGGATTGGTCCTTTTGGCAAAGATCAGCCATACAACCAGGGAAGGTAAGTGATAGAATAGATTTGCTAAATGTGTTTTGGGTTTCAGTAAACACTAAAATAGTAGCCACACACCAAAACAGTAGCATAAAAAGTTTCATTTAGGTGGGCAAAGGGTTGGGGGATGGAGACATCTATATTAGTGTTAACAATAAAAACAAACTAAAATATAATTATAAAATAAAAATTTTTCATTTACTAACATACAGAAGCATTGTCAGTGATGAAATCAAGTTTTTTCTTTAGTGAAAATACACAAAACTATCTATCATATTGGATATCTTTAGTGTTAAAGTTCAGACTATCTCTGAAATTTTTAGTTCAGTGTTTAGTGCAAGGATGTTTCCATCCTGAAAATTCAATTGCTTTTAAAAATTTTTTTAAATGAGCATATAACTTCAAAAGATGTAAATATTCACACAAACACACTTTGAATTATTGTTGATTCCAATGGGTTAAATATGAAAAGAAAGAAAGAAACATTAATCCAGCTATCAGTTGTTCAAGTATGTATACATTTTGGGAGGTACCCTGTATATATAACTTTATAAGGTTTTATAAAAAAAGGATTATGGACTACTAAATGGTGAACAACTGTAATATTTCAGTATTAATTTTAAAACTTTACTAGCTTACTTTATAGTTTCAAGATAGGCTTATGAAATAAGGCATACTACATTCAGAAAATATTTTAAATAAATAATTATATTTATTTTCCTAAAACATTACTTGCTTATTGTATAGATATATTTGTAAAACATGCAGTGCCTTCCTTTCCTACAACAGGGAACCTTAACTAAACCTGGTTTCCTTGGGAGCATTGCCATGCATTTATATGACAATGGCTATCTCTCAGGATCAGACAACCATTTTCTAGAAGACTTTATAAGTGGACAATTGTTCAATTAGTATTATGTTAAGGGGCACCAGTGATATCAGGAAAGCCATGTCCACACTGATTTTTTTAATTTATTTAATTTAAATACATGTACTTAGCTATAAATATAATAAAATGTAAGCATGGATTGGAAAGGTGATAGATCATTTTTATTATTTTTTAAGTCGTAACCTTTCCTTTTGTATATTTTATAAAATATATTCATTTTTACATGGGGAACATTTTTAATATATTTTTATTGATTTCAGAGAGAGGGAGAAAAAGGGAGAAAGATAAACATTAATGATGAAAGACATTCATTGATTGTCTGCCTCCTATATGTCCTCATCAGGGATGGAACCCACAACCCAGTCATGTGTCCTGACTAGATATCAATCTTTGACTTCCTGGTTTGTGGGTCCATGCTCAACCCCTGAGCCACATCACCTGGGTATAAAATATTTTTTGCTGATCTATGTAGAGAAGTTTAGGCTAAGGTTTTGGGAGGCTGAACATTAGTCACTAGGTTATTATGCATATAATCTTTTTGTGTCTTTCATCTATTCTCACCTCTACTTTCTTTCTATCCCCACAAAACTGAGAAGGTCACACATGATATTATATACAGCAATTGATTGGGTAAAATATAACAGTGGAGCATAGAATTTCATTGGCCTCCCAAAGACCACCAACACCACTGAAGAGAAGGAGAATTTGGAGATGTTCATGTTAAATAGGGATCAATGAAAAAAATACAATAATTTTGAGGGATGTGGGATGGGGTATAGTTTAGACATGAATCTTTCAGGGGTAATGGGACTGGGCACCAGTGAGTATTTTTAAATATGTCTTGCAGATCTGACCTGGGTGAATAGATCATGTGGATTCTAGCAGATTAGAATTGAAGGGCTTACACAGTAGTGTGTACTCTTTGTTTCCTTTCAGTCATATATATGAATAATATCACAAAAACTTTTCATCATTTCCTCTGAGCAACAGCTGCTGTCGGAAGAGGCATGGTTAGTACTGGCATATTCCTGACCGTGAACCCTATCATAATGTTCTCAGGGACCCTACAAAACTACTCCAGCAAGCACCACCCTCACTGCTCCACTGGGTCCTGAATCACAGACCATTTCTATCTCTTGTTTGTTAAGGCTGAGTAGGACCTGAGGGGCTGCTGAGATATTAGGTGAACATTATGTCTAGGAACCTATTATCACTCTGCCTGTTTTACAATTGGGTTAATGAAGAAATAACGAAGAAATGCATTCATTACCTGAACCTTTTACTAACTACACTTCTCCAGTACAGCATAGAATAGGTTCTACAACACTAATAAGAAAAACAATCTTGTCAGAATATGTGGGTTATCTGGACCAAATAGTTTTTAGAACTATTGCCTCTACAGAACGCCGAGGACATCAATTAATTAATATAAGATAGAAATAGTAAAAATTATCATAAGTTCTACATGGATTGGTGTGAAAATAACATGATTGACCTTGAATGAAAGTGCACTGCAAACTCTAGATAGTGCTATACAAATGTAGGCAATATTATTGGCATAACCACTTTATCAATTTACACTTACTTGGGTATATATCAAGGAAAAGTCATTTTACCTAAAGCACACTTAGAAAAATGTTTATCTCTTTTTCTAGTTACTGAAAAAATAGTAATATTATGTCAAC
>PVJN01022565.1:0-33245 GCA_004026805.1 Lasiurus borealis | reverse complement strand
AATTTAGATATGTACTGTGTATCACAAAAACAAAGGTATCTGGAGACCGCAAAGAAACATGCTCTACCATTATAAATAGCTCGGTAATCTAAATCTAAATCATTAATTAAATCATTTAAACGCAATACCTTAAGTTTTTTACTTGAACTACTATAAATTAAGTTTGTTCTCATTAAAGCTAACATAGACCAGTTTTCCTATTGCTGAATCAGGTACAAAAACCTACTTTTTAATGCCAACTATATTTATTAACTGGGTCAAATGAGACCACTTCATTCACAAAGTAGAGATCAAAACAAGTTTGTGTGACTAGTTCTGGGGAAATGGCAGAGGGCAAAAGAGAGAGAAACTGGGGAGCCATCAAAGAATTCCTTATAACCTTAAATAAAATATCTATATTCATGAGATTAAGGCAAAAGCTTTGACAGCTTTAACTATACGTTAACTCAGGAAAATGAACAAGAAGACTGGACCCCTTAGCAAATCCCATAATACTACTCCCCTAATATACTCCTCTGAACTTTACTTCTTGACATCAGCTGTGGGAACATTAAGCCATATACCATTGCAGCTGTAAGACTCTAGTCTCCACTGCCTTTCTTTCAAATCAAACATTCAATAAGGAATGCAAAGGCAAAGGGAAAAGCAGCAAATAAAAAAATTAATCTTTTGTTCTCTTCAAACATCTCCTCAAAATTAAAAGAAAAAAGGCTCAATAATATATTATCATAAAAAAATGACTTGATAATGTCAGATCTTATTAAGCTTTTCCCTTTTCATCAGTGGAAAGGTCACTGTAGAATTCCATCGGTTATCCAAGATTATGGCTTCCCACATTCACTCATCCCTTTCCCAACTCTCACTCAGCCATGGTTATGGAGGTCATTTACTTTAGGTTCATTTTAAGAGTTGCTTCCTTTGAAGTAAACACCACTTACCAGAGATTCTTGAACATATTCTAAAAGAAATTAATTTTAACTGCTATCCATTATCCTTAATGTAAAGAGACAATAATGGTTTTATTACCCTCAACCCCATTGCTTATTCTTTCCCTTCTTCCCCAACTGCCAAGTATACATACACATGCAGAAGATTTCATTAAAATCATACAGTTTGTCAGAATTCAATTAGATGTTTAGTGTGTTGAAGAAGGGGGATTTGAAGCCACATGCACTATGCAGTCACTTTTAAGAAAAGAAAGCTAGCTGTACCCAGAGATAGAATTTGGTTACATATCAAGTACTTTTTGTTTTAAGAAGTTATTTAAATTAAAATATTTTCTTCTCTCTTCTCTTTAATGTTCCTCAAATATCTATCCCAGTTGCAGAACTCCAATATAACCTCAATTTTAAAGATCAAAGTTAAAACAAAAGCAGATACATTTCATTAAAGAAACGGAAACACACATATAAGATGATAGCATATAAAAATAACTTTTACAACGCACCTATTATAAAAATTCCATATATACTAGCCAGATGGTCATCTTGAAAATTCTGATAGTTGGATATCAGAAACTTGGGCAAGGATGTAAGGTTTACCTAATTTAGGACATGTCTTCTTTTGTTGGTATACTTATAAAAAGAAGCATACAATTTCAAAGTCCTTACCAAACACCCCTAAAATAATCTTTTACTTAAAATAATAAATTGATGTGTTCCATGAGAAATTAACTCTTGGATATAGGGTCTTAGCAAAAGAGATATATCCTATATAATAAAAGCCTAATATGCAAATCAACCAAACTGTGGAAGGATTGGTTGCTATGATGCGTAGTCACCACCAAGGGGCAGACACTCAACACAGGAGCTGTCTCCTGGTGATTAGTGAGCTCCCACAGGGGGAGTGCTGCTCAGCCAGGAGCAGGGCTTACAGCTGATTAGAACAGCAGAAGTGGCAGGACCCTCTCCCACCTCTGTGGCAGTGCTAAGGAGCAGTGAGTCAAGAGATAAGAAGCAGCAAGCAGGTGGGTGTTAAGGAGTGAGGAGTCCTGGCCTGCGAGAGGAATCCCAGACTGCGAGAAGTCACAGGCCAGGCTGAGGGATCTCCTCCCCCCACCTCCACCTCCCCAGTGCACGAATTTCGTGCAAAGGACCACACACACACACACACACACACACACACACACACACACACACACACTGAGTGGCCAGATTATTATGATCTCTGAACGCATAATAATTTGGCCACTCAGTGTATATCCTATATAATAAAGGGCTAATATGCAAATTGTCCCTCGACCAGAAGTTCGACAAGCAGGCAGGCTGGCCAACCACCCATGTCCCTTCCCCCTGACCAGGCTGGCCAGACCTCACGAATTCATGCATCAGGCCTCTAATACACACACACACACACACAGATTATTATGGATTCAGAGATCATAATAATGTGGCCACTCAGTGTATATATGTGTATATATATTTCTGCTTTCTCTTAAAAATAATAAGGATCTTATTGGAGATTTTACTTTCCAAATGCAAGGGAGGAGTTTCCACAATAATATAAAAAAAAGAATTAAACTATCGCCTGCCTGTCACAGTGGTGGTACAGCAGATAGGAAAGGGGGAAGAAGGGCAAGGAACCATGCAGTGGCAGGGCACCAATGATGGCAGCATCAGCGTCCAGCATCTGTTCCTTCCATGCTTGGCCTAGCGACCATCACCTTCCCTCTGTCCTGCCCCTGATCAGCTCTGTTCACCAGCCTTGCCTATGGATCCCACCCGTAGATGAATTTTGTGATCACACCTCACAATCGAAGGACTTGTATGCATGTGAGGGGGGGGATAGCTACTGGATACAGGGCAATGGGGGAAGGTGAGGGTGAGGGGGATAGATGAGGGCATGTAAAGGGGGGTGGGGCAGGCAATAAGGAGAAAAAATAACAAACAAACAAATAAATAAATAAATAAATAAAAATAATTTAAAAATACCTATTTAAAGAAAAAAAGAATCTAAAATTTTTTACAAAAAGACAAGCAATGATATGTTAGAGGTATCTAGCATGTGACACATCACATACTATTTCTAGAAAGATGTGAGAAAATTTTAATTTTTAAAAAGGTTTTTTTAAATTAAATCTTTATTATTCAGATTATTACATTCGTTTCTCTTTTTTCCTCTCATTAGCACCCCTCCACCCAGCTCCCACTCTTCCCTCCCTCCCATTAATCTCATCCATAGATATATGATTCCTATCCAGTCTCTCCCTGGACACTCCTCACCCCTTTCCCCCTGAGAATTATCAGATATGTCATGAATGCACAGAAAGACAATTCATCTTCTAAATAGATGACATAAACTTATGGTATTAATAAATACAGTATTTTCTATTCCTTTTTATTTTCTTCATAGCGTTTCCTCTTCTCTACCTTATTTTATTGTAAGAATACATAATAAATATACAAAATATATGTTCATCAACTGTTTATTCTATCAGTACGTCTTCCAGTGAACAGCACACTATTGATAGTTAAATTTTGGGAGAGTCAAAAGTTCTATGAGGATTTTCAACTGGTGGGAGTGTCAATGCCCTTAACCCCCACATTGTTCAAAAGTAAACTGTACATAAAGGCTTTAGAAAATGGGCAACTCCAAAGGCCAGTCTAAGATGTTTGTGAATGAGAGTTCTTGACATCTATCAATAAACATTTTTCTAGAGAACCAATTATGTACAAAGTACCAAGACATGGTTCCCAAACCCAAGTACATGGGGAGAACAACGCACAAAATCATTTGTATATATAAAAGCCTAATATGCTAAGTGTCTAACCGAGCAGTTGACTGCTCGACCAGTTGCTATGACACACACTGACCACCAAAAAGCAGACACTTCAACCAATAGGTTATCTTGCTGCTAAGGTCTGGCCCCATCAGGACTGGGTGAGATGGGGCCAGACAAACCCTGGAGCCTTCCTGCAGTCCTTCCCTGGCTGGATGCCCTGATCAGCCCTGATTGGGGCCAGCTGGCCAACCTCCCGTGGTCCTAGGAACCCTACATGCACAAATTTCGTGCACTAGGCCTCTAGTTAGAAAATAATATGAGTAAGATAAAATAAGGCCTGAAATCAAAGTAGAAATAAATTCTAATGGAATAACAACAGAGAGTGTGATTAATCTATAATAATGAAAGAGTAATACGCTAATTAGACCTAAGGTCTTCTGGACGTCACTCTGGACATCCTTCCTGACAAAGCCAGGACCTGCAGGAGGCCTGAGGGAAGCCAGCCCAGGTCCCAGGAGTCTGTGGGTGGCCAGAGGAGGAAAGCAGGCCAGGTCTCAGGTGCCTGCTGACAGCTGGAGGAGGGAAGCCGCTGCTAGCAGCTGAGGGAAGGAAGGACTACTCCTGCACAAATTTTCATGCATCAGGCCTCTAGTCTATATATAAAAGCCTAAGCGGCTGTCTAACCATTCAACTGTTCGACCAGTAGCTATGACATGCACTGACCACCAAGGGTTAGATGCTCAATGCACAGGCATGGAAATAATGGAACAGACTGATGAATTTCAGAGAGTATGGGAGAGGGGGGAGGGTGGGTAGAGATTAACCAAAGATCTTATAGGACATACTAGAGGCCTGGTGCACAGATTTGTGCACTGGTGTGGTCCCTCAGCTTGGCCTGTGGGGATCGAGCTGAAACTAGCAGTCCAACATCCCCAAGGGGTCCCAGGTTGCGAGAGGGCACAGGCTAGGCCGAGGGACCCCATCAGTGCATGAATCTGTGCACCAGGCCTCTAGGTTCAAATAAGAGGATTTAAGCAGGCCCCACAAAGGAAAGATCATTTGATCTGAACCTTAAAAGATGAATAGGCTTTCAATGAGAGATTTTCTAACCCTCAGATTAGCATCAGTCAAATCAACTATAATCATGTTTCCATAGATTTACTTAGAGGCTCTTATTGCTGGGATTTACGTAAGTTCAGTTCTTCATACAAGCAATTACTCTATCAATTGCATTGTAACACAACTTTTGACATATATACATACAAAAACGGTTATAATAAGCATATTTAATGTTCACAGAAGGGGGGCATTTATTTGTCTTTATGTGCCCAGACTTAAAACTGAATTTAATTATACAGAGCTAAATTCTTCTTTAATTTAATTTTTCAATTATAATTTGCATTCAATATTATTTTATAGTAGTTCCAGGTATAAAATATGGTGGTTCGATAATCATATACTTTACAAAGTATTCCCTCCCATATTTCCAGTACCCACTCAGCACCATACACAGGTATTCCATTATTACTGACTATATTGCCTATGCTGTACTTTATATCCCTATAACTTTTTTGTAACTAACAATCTGTACTTCTTGACTCCTTCACCTTTTTTACCCAGTCCCCTAACGCACTTCCCCTCTGGCAACCGCTACTCTAGATTCCACATATAAGTGAAATCATATGGTATTTTTCTTTCTCTGACTGACTTAGCATAATACCCTTTAGGTCTATCCATAATATCACAAATAGTAAATTTTCATTCTGAAATTTCTAAGTAAGGGAAACAAAGTTTGGCAAAACTAAATGCAGCACATCAACAAAAGAGACACTATAATTTAAAAAATCACACACAAACAAACAAGAAATACTCCACAGAATCACCAATATGTGTCTTATTGTTTTTAATATTCGTGTCCTATATGCATGACTATCAATTGGAATTGTAAAATAGTTTAAATACGAGTATATATGGACAATGCTAGGAACACTTTAAAAAAACATTGTATGCATAATCAAGTCTTAAAATAGTCACATAAAAAGACATTATAAGACCCCAAATCTTGTGAGAGAGATCTTTTTGTTGAGCATGTTCTTACTTTCTGAAACCACAAGGTTGTCCAGACTGTGTATTTTACCTGCCCCAGCTCTGGAATCAACCACTTTTCAAAAAAATCTTGGATCATTTTAGTGGAGAAAGGTGTATAGAAACCAAAATCTGGTTACCCCTTCTTTCCACTCCTCTCCCAACCACTCCCATAGATCATTGGTTTCTTTAGTTTCTAGTCTATCCTCCTGTTTTCTTTTGAAAATAAGATAATATGTTTTTACTTTCTTATATCAAGAGTAGCATGTCATAGTCTTTTGTGCCCTCTCCCACTTGACAGAATGTCCTAGAAATCACTCCATATCAGTTCATTAGAGACTTTCCTCATTCCCCTTTTTTTTTTGTAATCCTCATCTGAGGATATGTTTTTATTGATTTGAGAGAGAGAGAAGGAGAGAGAAAGAGAGAGAGAAAGAGAGAGAGAGAGAGAGAGAGAGAGAGAGAGAGAGAGAGAGAGAGAGAGAGAGAGGAAGGGGGACAGGGAGAAAGGGGAGTATGTGTGTGTGTGTGTGTGTGTGTGTGTGTGTGGAGAGAGAGAGAAACATCAGTCAATTGCCCCCTCCGCACCCCCACACACAGACAAGCCCCAACAGGGAATCAAACCTGTAACTTAGGTATATGCTCTGATCTGGAAAAAAACTTGCAATCTTCTGGTGTACGGGACAACACTCCAACCAACTGAGCCACCCAGTTGGCACCCTCATTCTTTTTAAAAGCTGTCAGTCTACAATGTGTGGATGTGCCATAGTGGATTCAAGCACCTTCCTACCTTTGGGCTATTAGGTTGTCGCCAATATTCTGCAATTACCAACAATATTACAAAAATTCTTGTGTATAGCTTGACCAGTATGGCTCGGAGGTTGAGTGTCAACCTAAGAACAAGGAGGTCACAGTTTGATTCCTGGTCAGGGCACATGTCCAGATTTTACCTGGGTTTTGGGCTCCATCTGCAGTGGGGGTAGTACAAGAGGCAGCTAATCCATGATTCTCTCTCATTATTGATGTTTCTCTCTCTCTCTCTCTTTTTCTATCTCTCTATCTCTTTCTCTCTCCCACCCCCTAATCCCTTCCTCTCTGAAATCAATAAATATTTTTAACAAATATTTGTATATGTCAGATACATCTAGATATTGGATAGCTAGCTCAGTAAGTAATTGTGTATATATAATTTTAAGCAAATTAAAAATCACATCTATAAGAGAGTAAAAGGGCTTCTAAATCAAAAAAGATTGAGCCTAGGTAATATAGATCACAGTAATTATTCAAAACACAAAGGTACAAAGAGGATACAATTTAGTGGCAATGTGATATCTTAAGAAAGGGCATTAAGGCCAGGATAAACAAAAGCAGTGTTTAGAATCTGTGGAAGGACTACATTCAGAACATTTAGGGATATCATTTTCATTTCATTGTAAGGAATTTCTTTAATCTCTTCAAAATACTTTTAAAATGGTAAGCCAAGAACAAAGAGCAAAGTAATTTATATCCAAATTCACTTTCTGCCAAAAGGAATACTTTTAGTTCCATTAAAGTATTCAAAAAATGGAACACTGGAAAGAAATAGTTTTCTTTTTCAGAGTACTTTCAAGATAAAATATGGAATTTTTAATTTAAAAAACACAACAAGCAAGGATAATGAAAGGACAAATGCTAAGTGCCACTATCATGAATAAATCCAACACATGATGTTGAACAAAAGAAGTCCCAAAAGAATAAATACAATTAGCCCATTTATATAAAATAAAAACAGGCAAAACTAACCTATACTTTTTATTTATATATACACAGATCATAAAGAAAAGCAAAGAACAACAAAGTGATACAAAAATCACAATAATGATTTTCTCTAAAGGAATGGAGGAAATAATGATTGGAAAAGAATATAGATGTATGATTTCT
Source organism: Lasiurus borealis (assembly GCA_004026805.1). Lineage (NCBI taxonomy): Eukaryota > Metazoa > Chordata > Mammalia > Chiroptera > Vespertilionidae > Lasiurus > Lasiurus borealis. The sequence continues at coordinate 25,519 of PVJN01022565.1, read as the reverse complement.
GGGATGCCATTAATATCCTTGAGATTATCACTTTATAATACTTTATTATTTACATTGTGTGTGTTATTTATGTTAAAAATGTAATTTATTTTTCATAACAAAGTAAATAAAAAAGCAGTACTACTACTTTGTGGCAAGCTGAAACTTCTACCTGACTGAAGCCAGCAATGTTCTTAACACCATAACTGGAAACACTGAATAGCAAAAAGTGGAAATGTACCTTCAAGTTAAAACCAAGCTTTAACCTCAACAAACAAAAGAAAACACACTATGTGTTAATATGATAAACAGAATTAGTCTTTGGTGGTATCTGATAAAGATTAAATATTCATTCTCATCAAAGTTCAAAACATTAAGTATAAATTATTTACTTTTAACATAAGAATGTATTTTAATCATATAATTATAATGCCATATTGGAAATATTAAAATACTTAAATAATTCCTTACTTTTATTTCTTCTATTTCATGAAAACATCAAACAGGTGGACCCAAATGTATATTCAGAAATTGAAAACGCAAACAACAACAAAATCAGAAGTAAAAACTTTTTAAAAGGTCCCAGGTTCGATTCCATTTGGGGGCATGTATATTGCTTGCGGGCACATCACTGTGGGGCGTGCAGGAGGCGGCTGATCGATGCCTCTCTCTCATCGATGTTTCTGACTTTCTATCTCTCTCCCTTCTTCTCTGTAAAAAATCAATAAAATATATGAAAAAAAAATTAATGGGAAAATAGTTCCCACCAAAGATATATATTACTTGAATTACTTTAACAACAAATGAAAATATTAATTAAAACACACATTTTATGTTTCCTACTCATCAGATCTGACCACACACACACACACATACACACACACACACACACACACACATAAACGAGAAAGAAGAGAAAATTGACAGTTTCAATTATTGTTAGCAAAGACAAGGGAAATTGGCATGCTGCTTTTTTTCAGACGTCAGTGTATTTGAGGAAATTTATACTGTTTCTATAAGGTATATAAATTTTATAATCAGTAAAAGTTATATAAAACTAGAGGCACAGTCAGTGGGGTCCCTTGGCACGGCATGCAGGGATTGAGCTGAAACTTGCATCCAACATCCCCAGGGATGTAGTAGTGAGTGAAGCAGCAGGTGGCAGGGAGGAGCCACTCCAGCTCATTCCAGCCCTGTTCCAGCCCTGTTCCAGCCCAGTCAGTTCATCCTGGTCAGCTGAGCTGCACACCGCTATGAGAGTGTACTGACCACCAGAGGGCAGCTCCTACATTGAGCATCTGCCCCTGGTGGTCAGTGTGCCTCATAGCAACCGGTTGACCGGTCAACTGGTTACTTAGGCTTTTATATATATACATGAAATGAAAATAGGTAGTAAGTCAGATTTTAATGTCTGAAATGAATATGTTGAAAACCTAAAAATGGCTTCCATATACTAGATAATAAGGCCTTCAAATCTCTCCAGTAAAAATTTCACAATTATGCAATTGTGACCTAAACACTCTATCATACCCAATTAGAAGTTACAATGAGAGAAAAAAAATCTGGACATGGCTTTACAATCTCAGTAGAAGTTTCTAACAAGTTTATGGTATTCTTCTCTAAAATGTAAACCTTCATTCAGACAAGCTAGAGATCCAGGAAGTCTCAGAATCATGACAGAGCCATTCAGCTATGTGCGTACATGAGTTAAGTAATTTGATTTCTCTGAGTCCATTTCCTCATCTGTAAAATGTCCACAAAATTGAAGGTACACTGGATCTTTATGAAGGTTAGACATAATGAATGCTAAGGACCTAGTTTCAAGGACTGGGCCCATAATTGACACTTATCATATGGTCACTGCTACTATTGTTATTGAACCTTCTTTAACTTAATCTGTAAATAATTAGGTTCACACATAATTATCACTCCACTGAGGGAAAAATTATAGTTTATACATCTTGCATGACTATGAAATATGCTCTCTGTATTTTTAAAAAGGAAGGAAATAAAGAGGGAGGGAAAAATAGGAGTGGAAGGTGGGGAGGAAAAGGAGAAAGGAAGAATGGAAAAAGAAGGAAGTTAAATATATAGATACAAACCAAGATCAGAATTACACTTTAATAAAGAAAAATGAAAAATAGTTACAATGACCACCCTAAAGCTAAACAGTACCCACTCATTAAACTGAAATAAAACTTACCAATTAAGTGCGATCAACTTGAAGCAAGATGAACTTTCTCCTGGGCTGAGGTGTTGGTACAAAGCTGTGGAATAAAACTTGCCTTTTCTATTTAAAGCCATTCCTTTATTGCTAAGCAGTTGGTCTGAGAGGAAGGCAGTAAGCAGGGTTAGAAAGAGGAAAAAGAGGAGGTAGAGATGAAGCAAAAAACAACATGCAATTCTGGATCAAGTCTCTTCACCAGAGCCTTGCAGATTCTCCTATGTTCTCACCTGCAGTTGTGCGGAGCTGTCGTTGAGACTGTCCTCCCTTCGCCGAGCCTCCTCTAGCATTTGTGCACTCTTCTTCTTTTCCACCTGCTCCTTGTGCTTCAAATTTGCTACCTTCTTATTCTGGTCTTTCACTTGCCTGTTGATAAGGGAGGAGAAAAATCAAGCTATTCATATATATGCATAGAAAAAATGTTCATTTACAGTTTTACACCACTGCCATCAAGGAATAGCTGAAAACCAACAAAGAATTCCTGCTGCAAAATGATTCCAACACTTTCAAGGGCACTCCTACCAATAGTAGCAAATTGTTAACAATAATGTTTCAGGAACATGTATTTCAGCATGGACTTTATGAAGCACAATGAAATCCTAAAAGAAAAAGAGGACATGAAATAACTTGAAATGAAAAAGAAAGCAAGTCAGAGATTTATGTTGGAAATATCAAAGTCTCCTGACATCAATGCTATGAAATAGTAGAATAGCTGATTAAGAAAGGTTTTGTGATACAAATCTTACTTTACTATTATTAAATCTTTCACACTTTCAAAAGATGATATTCAATATATATACATATAAATGAAAATAATGCTAAAGATATGGGAATTCAGCTTAAGCAATAGAACATTATATCTACTTCTTAAGCTCCCTATCCTACACCACTGCCTCCACACAAAGCTAAGAATATCCTACATCCAAAAAGTTGTGTTTAAAATCCCCTTGCTTTTACTAAAGGTTTGTTGCATATATCGACCCTTCATTTATTTTGCATGTCTTTTAAATTTATATATAAAATTTATTAATAGACTTTTCTCTCTCTCTCTCTCTCTCTCTCTCTCTATATATATATATATATATATATATATATACACACACATATATATTTATATATATATACACACATATATATATATTTTAATGTATTTTATTGAGTTTTCACAGAGAGGAAGGGAGAGGGAAAGAGAGTTAGAAACATTGTGAGGGAGTAACATCCATCAGCTGCCTCTTGCACACCCCCTACTGGAGGATATGCCTGCAACCAAGGTACATGCCTTTGACTGGAATCAAACCGGGACCTTTCAGTCTGCAGGCCGATGCTCTATCCAAAAGATACCCTAACTGAGCCAAAGCAGTTAGGGTATCTTTTCAATATATTTTGAGACTCAGACTGATCAATGAGTATAACGTAATTGAGACTCATACTGATCAATGAGTATAATGTAATTTTTTAGCCCTTCATTTTCAATGCAGTATAAAATAATATATGGCAATTGTTTTAACAAATTCCCAAGATGATAAACAATTAAGTTGTTTAATTTATTCCTATTACAAGCAATGCTGCTAGATAAGTTGTGGTATGCTTATTCAACATTTTCTCCAAGGTACAGGCCTACAAACTGAACTCTAAGTCATGTAGTAGGTATACCTTCAAGTTTAATATTTTCCAAGAAGTTATATTAATTTACATTTGCACAAGTAGTGTAAAACAGTATCTGTTATACTTCTACATATCCACTAACACTTGGTACTATCAGACTTTCTAAATTTTAACATTCTGGTAGATATAAATAAAAAATATGTCATATAGTTTTAAAATGCATGCTCCTGGATACTGAGGCTGAACATCTTTTCATGTAGTATTTGACCATTCCTGTTTCTAGTTCTGTGAAATAGCTACTTATGTGTTTTGTCTATTTTTCAATAAGGGCATCTTTTTCTTAAAAACTTGTAAGTATCCTTTATATATTCTGGATCATAATCCTTTATCTGCTATATGCTACATAAATATTTTCTTCCAATTTTTGAATTATTTCTTTGATTGCTTTATAATATGATACGCTTTCATTTATAAAAATTTTAATTATTTCAATGTACCAACCTTCTTTGTGGTTTGAAATCTTGTCTTTTTTTTTTCATAGTATCTTCTCCATCCCAAGTTCATAAAGATATTCCCTGAAAATTTGGTAACAGTCTTTTACACTGAAGTCTTTCATCCACCTGAAACTTATGTTGTATATGGTATGAGGTATAGATATAATTTCATTTTCAGGGATGGTCTGAGATAAGAATACATATATTGATAACTAATTGTCCAGCATAAACTATATGCATTGTTACTCCTGTCGTGTATAAAATCTCTACATATACTGAAAGTGTTAGCCATAGTGATCAGAAAAGAAGAAATAAAAGACATCCAAATTGGAAAAGAAGTAAAACTGTCCTTATTGTTAGATGACATGATACTGTACATACAAAACCCCAAAGCCTCCATCAAAATACTACTAGAACTAATATTAATTCAGCAATATTAATTCAGCAATGTACCAGGATAAAAAATTAATACCTAGAAATCTATGACCTTTTTATACACCAACTAGAGGCCTGGTGCATGAAATTTGTGTGGAGTGAGAGGGGGATGCCCCTCAGCCCAGCCTGCACCACTCCAAACTGGGACCCCTGGAGGGATGTCTGACTGCCTGTTTAAGCCTAATCCCAAACAAGCAGTTGGACATCCCTCTCACAATGCAGGACTGCTGGTTCCCAACTGCTCTCGTGCCTGCCTTCCTGATTGCCCCTAACTGCTTCTGCCTACCAGCCTCATCACCCCCTTACCACTCCCCTGCCAGCCTGATTGATGCCTAACTACTCCCCTGCCAGCTTGTTTGCCCCTAACTGCCCTCCCCTACAGGCCTAGTCCCTCCCAACTGCCCTTCCCTGCAGGCCCGGTCACCCCCAACTTCCCTCCTCTGCTGTCCTGGTCACCCTTAACTGTCCTCCCCTGAAGGCTTGATTGCCCCCAACTGACCTCCCTTATAGGCCTGGTCCCTCCCAACTGCCTTCCCCTGCTGGCCATCTTGTGTCCACATGGGGGCAAGTTCTTTGACCACATGGGGACAGCCATCTTGTGTGTTGGAGTGATGGTCAATGTGCATGTTATTCTTTTATTAGATAGGACAGAGGCCTGATGCATGGGTGGGGGCCAGTTGGTTTGACCTGAAGAATGTCCCAGATCAGGGTGGGGTTCCCTTGGGGCATGGGGTGGCCTTGGCAAGGGGCCTATGGTAGTTTGCAGGCTGGCCATGCCCCACCCCCACCCCCCGGCAACCCAAGGGAAGTTAAAAATGGAACACCCATTTGACCCCGTAATCTCACATATGTGTGTGTGTGTGTGTGTGTGTGTGTGTGTGTGTATCCCAAGAAAGGAGAAAACACCAATCAGAAAGGATATCTGTACCCCTATGTTCATAGCAGCATAATTTACAATAGCTAAGGTTTGGAAATATCAGCAGATGAGTGGATTAAAAAGCTGTGATACATCTACACAATGGAATTCTATGCCACTATCAGAAAGAAGGAACTTTTACCATTTGTAACAGTATGGATGGAATTGGAGAGTATTATGCTAAGTGAAATAAGCCAGTCCGAGAAAGAGAAATATCACATGTTCTCACTCATATCTTATCTAATGATAGACAAACATGTAAACTGACCATAACTCCTCTATGCCACCAGCCAACCAGGAGTGATATACAAATTAACCCGACAAAGATGGCAGTTAATTTGCATACTCAGCTGCCGAGTGACAGGGGCAAGCATTCTGCCCCACCTCCAGCCTCTCAGGTCCTCTAGCAGCATGGGAAGGAGAGGCCAGGGTGGAAAGAGGCGGCTCCAGAGTCTGAGTGGAAAGGGGCTGGGCTGGAGTGGAAAGGTGGTGCCGGCAGCCAAGGAAAGGAAAGCCCATTCGAGCATAAATCTTCATGCATCGGGCTTCTAGTGTGGGGATATAATGACCAAGATAATTCGATGAACAAAAATAGATCCAGAAACAAATTGCAGAGGAGGTATGGAGGGTTAGAGAGCAAACAAAGGACTTGTATGCATGCATATTAGCATAACTAATGGACACAAACACTGGAGCGGTGGGGGATTACCTGGGGTGGAAATGGCTATGGGGGTTAGGGGAGGGGGATGGCGACAGTCAATTGGGGGTAAAAAGGAGACATACGTAAAACTTTAGACAATAAAAAAAGTCTCTATACATGTTGTGTGGCTCTCTACTCTGATATTTTTGTATATTTCTGCACCAAATCTGTACTACCTTAATTACTATATAATTACTTTATAAGGAGTTTTAATATCTGGTAAAGTAAAGTCTGCCTACCTGTTCTTTTTCAGGACTGTCTTGGCCATTCTTGCCCCTTAACACTTCTATAAATTTCACAGACAGCTTGTCAAGTTCCAGTAAACACGTCAACCAAACAACCACAGTAACCAGAATTCAAAGCAGCCTTTTGGGATTTTGATTGAAATTGTTCCAAATCTATTTATCAATTTGGGAAAAACTGACACTTTCATGGTCTTGAGTCTTTCAGATCATTAACATGGCACATTTCTCCAGTTATTTAGTTCTCCTTATAAGCCTTTCAACAAAGTGTTAAAATTTCCTCAATAAAAAACCAGTATTTATTTATTCATAGGTGCCTTATATGTTTTGTTGTCATTTTAAGTTTGTAAATACTAACAAATTAACAATGTAATTCCTTGTTATCATTTAATATCTAGTCTATATGCAAATTTCTCCAGTTCTCTACAAATTTTTTTTTAAAAATCCCGGCTCATTTGAATCAGAATCCAAAAGATTTGCAACACAATCCATAGCACTATGTTTGTCAAATCCTTCAAGTCTCTATTAATCTAGAGAAAAGTCCCTCACCTCCTCCCCTGTCCTATTTCTAATCGCTGATTTGTTAAAGAATGTGAGTTCTGTAAAATGAGTCACATTTAGAAATGTCTGTCTGTTTCTTCATAGTGTCATTTTTCTTTTTATCTCATGTTTTTTCTTTCTTAGGTATTGAAAATTAGCTTTAAACAGATTCAGTTTCAAGATTTCAGGTCAAATACAAAAAAATGGTATTTTCACACTGATAATTAATTCATTAGTGAAGAAAAATCAGGATGAAGGTAATGACAGCCTGGTCTATACTCTGTGTTAGGTTCACCCTTTCATCAACTTCGATCTAATGGTTCTATGCACTAATGATCTTTCCCTGAAAACATTATTTCAATGACATTTTTAAATTAAATTTTCTAATGTTTTCTTGCTGGCATACAGCTATGCACTTGATTTCTGTATATGGATTTTATATCTGGCAAACTTGGTAAATGCTCCTGCTAATTCTAATACTTTTTCTGTGGATTCTTTTGGGTTTTCTATGTAGAAACACAATACATAATAATTTTTTAATATTTACACTTTCTTTTCTCTTGTCTTATTGAACTTGCTAGAAATTCCAGAACTATGATGAAAGTAAGTAGTGAGAATGGGTATATTTTTTGTCTTTCTCCTGATTCTAAAGAAAGTGACTTTTACATTTCACCAATGACTGATATTTACTGTAGTTTTTTCTTTGGAAACTTTTTACTTAGTCCTTGTCTACTATTTTAGTGGTAAATGAATGCTGAATTTATTGACAGACTTTTGAGATTTTCTAATGTTCAACAATTTTATCATAAAATAAACCCTATTTTCTATTTTGCATGATATTTAACTCTAAAATTTCTTTACATTCTTCACACTCAGCTATACATTTATAAAATTATTTTTATTGTTCCATGTAATAAAGGTTTCTCAGAGAAGATAGTTAATATTATCAAAAACAAAACTAAAATCCTCTAATAAAAAGGTTTTAAAACACATTTTCTTTTCGATAATTTGGATATAATTCTATCTTTGGGCAAAAAAAGTTTTATATATATGTACGTTCTAAATACTTCTTCAGCATAAAATTTTAATTATAAGAAATTATTCAAAATTAAATAGTAAATTAATGGCATAGAGATAAGATAAAAAGTCACTGTCTGATGGAAGTGACACTAATATACTACTAAAAGGTCACAATTCAGATTTTTATTTTCTGCCATCTTAAGTATATCTACAGAAAGATTCAGCCACAAAAAATATAATAAAATCAGTTACCACTGAGAGAAATAAAAATGGAATTAATATCTATATTTTAATCTCCACACTGCATAATTTCCTGTGCTAATATTTCTAATTTTATTAATCTGATGTCAATCATATCAACTAACAGAAACAAATAGATTGAGATCTTTGTTCAGAAGAGACTTAGACAAAATTTTGTTTTCATGAGTCAAATATCTTTTTCAAAATTAAGTTTCTCATAACAATGGCTTATTCCATAAAAAATTTTGCTCTCTGTTTTAAGGCAGAAAAAAATATTTAATGGTGTGCAAATTCTTTTCACCTTGCATCTGTGAATTATTCCATCTGATGCTGGCAACCATTAACATCTGTAGAGCAGCTTAGTTATTTCAAGCAATAGGACACATGGAGTAAGAAACCTAATTAAAACCACTTGACTATTTTTTGGTAAAAGGCAGGTGTTATAGGCTAAACTTTTGATCCAATCAAAGTCAATGTCATTCTTCAAGTACATTTTACCATAATTATATCTGAGAATAAGTAACTTTTTCCTTTTTTTTTTTTTTTACTTAGCTGAAGAAAAGAAAATTTTAATTGTTGACAGTATTACAGATGTCTTTCATTTTTTCCCTTTCTGCCCCATTCCACTCAACCCCCGTCTCACACCATACTATGGTCTGAGTCCATATGTTATGTATATATGTTCTTTGGTTAATCTATCCCTGCTCTTTCTGCCCCATACACTGAGATCTGTTATTCTGTTCCATGCATTCATTTCTCTGAACCTATTTTTTAAAACATATATTTTATTGATTTTTACAGAAAGGAAGGGAAAGGGATAGAGAGTTAGTAACATCAGTTAGCTGCCTCCTGCACACCTCCTAATGGGGATAAAGCCCACACCCGAGGTATATTTCCTTGACCACTATTGAACTTGGGACCCTTCTTCAGTTCATGGGCTGAAGCTCTATTCACTGAGCCTAACTATTTTGACTTATTTTGCTTAGCATAAGGTCCATCCATGCTATTATAGTATTTCATTATCTAAATGTATCATAACTTTTTTATCCACTTATCTATTGATGGGCACGTAAACTATTTTCAGATCTTTATCTCCAAGTCATAGAACTAGGTCAGGGTATTTTTATTTATCTATTTAATTTAAATATTTTATTGCTTTTTAAATTAAAAATATATATATTTTATTGATTTCAAAAAGGGAGAGTGAAAGAGAGAGAAACATCAATAATTAGAATCATCAATTGGCTGCCTCCTGCACACTCCTTACTGGGGATGGAGCCTGCAACCAAGGCATGTGCTCCTGACCAAGAATCGAACCATGACCTCATGGTTCATAGGTGGACCCTCAACCACTGAGTCACATGGGCTGAGCTTATTGACTTTTTTAGAGAGAAAGAAAAAGAGAGGGAGAGAAAGAAACATCAATGTGAGTGAAACATCAATCGGCTACTCCCTGCACACCTCCTACTAGGCATCGTTCCAGCAATCTGGGCATCTGCCCTGACCAGGAATCAACCACTGTGACCTTTCAGTGCACAAGATGATGCCCAACCAAGCCACACTGGCAAGGCTAGGTCAGGTTGTATCTCAAAACCATAAAACCATAAAGAGATGTATGGCCTTTATCTACATTAGACTAGATAGAAAATAGTCTGTGTTTCAAGAAATAGAATAAAAAAATCCACAGCTCCTATCTCAACCACCATACAACTTGTATATTTAAAAATTTTATTTTGACCTTCACAATATTGGGATCATAATTTTAATAATATTTAAATATATTTTATTAATTTTTTACAGAGAGGGAGTCTGAGGGATTGAGAGCTAGAAACATCGATGAGAGAGAAACATTGATCAGCTGCCTCATGCACACTCTTTACTGGGGATGTGCCCGCAACCAAGGTATATGCCCTTGACCACAATTGAACCTGGAACCTTTAAGTCCCCAGGCCGACGCTCTATCCACTGAGCCAAAATGGTCTTGGCTGGGCACATAATTTTAATACTTACCTCCATCAACTCCAAAAATAAAATGCTAAGTAAAAAATATAGAATATCAATCTAAATACAGGAAATGCTCCTAAGCATATGCAGGATGAGGCAAAAGAAGGTTTACAGTTGTTCAAATGGAAACTAATACAAAAAATAATACAAGAATAAACTATGCACTCTCACAACTGTAACTTACTTTTTACCCCTCTCTGTATGTCCAAGTATGCACATGCATAATAAAGGAAAATAATAACAAATTAAAAAAGGAAAACTTGGGGAAATTTTAACTTTTCTCTTTATGGTTTTTTTCTAGTTCCTAAATTTTCTACAACTGATATAAAATATTGTTCATATTTTAAAGTTTTTTTAAAAATGAGATATGGTTGTATCTCAAAACCATAGAGAGATGTATGGCCTTTATCTACATTAGACTAGATAGAAAATAGTCTGATAAGGCACATTTGAATTTCCCTTATTTATTTATTTTTGGTCTTTAATTTTCTATTGATATTTTCAATTTCCTTTCTTTTTTATTTTTATTTTTTAATATATTTTATTGAATTTTTACAGAGAGGAAGGGAGAGGGATAGAGTTAGAAACATCGATCAGCTGCCTCCTACACACCTCCCACCGGGGATGTGCCTGCAACCAAGGTATGTGCCCTTAACCGGAATCAAACCTGGGACCTTTCAGTCCACATGCCGACATTCTATTCACTGAGCCAAACCAGTTTTGGCTTCAATTTCCTTTCTTTAACTTAATTTTGCAGCTATCAGTTCTATATTTTTATTCTACAAACTAAATAATAATTAAATATGAAAATAAAATTATTTTATCTAAGTTAGGCAACCAAGGAAGTATAGATAGTTGTGAAATATTAAAACAATCCCTTTCCTGCTGGCTTTCTTCATTCACCACCTTCTTGCATTGTGTGTGTGCGCATGCAAGCATGAATGCATGTATAGTCTTGAACTCACAAATTAACTGGAACAAATTCATACACTGCTTTCTTGCCTCACTATTACCCTTTCTCAGGGAAAGGACACAACAAATAATATCAAAACATGTTATTAAAAATGGGAGGGGCGTTTCTTGAATGTACATTAGATTCTGTGAAACATAGGCTTTCCTTCTCTTTACTTATAAATAGATCAATATGTAATTTGATTTAAATTTGAGTTTATTAAAAAAAACCCATACATGTTAGTAAATTCATACTTAAAAGTGTTACCAGAAAGAAAAGCACTTAATGGTTTAGTATAGATTTTATAACTCTCTCAAACTGCCTTTGTACCTGAATTAATTAATTAGAGTTGATTTCAAAATGAACTTACATCTTTTATTATTCTTTAAGCAAGAAAAGAGAAGAAATGAAATTCATAAATGAATTCTTTAAAATCAGATTTTTAATTTATGAGTTCCAAAGTATTATAATAAACAATGAAAATAGATTTTACGCTCTCCACACAGATATGAATAAATTTCAGTGTAAGAAAAGAGAAAAGCAAAGATGAAAAAGGAAACAGTTTAATTTCTAGTGCTTTCTGCCACAAGAAGTTTTACAAAATGTGGTCCACCTTGAACTCACCTCATCAGCATCACTTAGGAGCTTGTTAAAAGTACAGAATTCTCAGGCTCACACCTTATCTACTAAGTCAGAACCTGCATTTTAACAAGATCTCCAAGTGATATAAATGCACACTAAAATTTAAGAAACAATCGTCTACTAGAGGCCCCGTGTATGAAAATTCATGCACTCGGGTGGTGGGGATAGGGAGGTACCATAGTCTGGCCTGCGCCCTCATGCACCCAGAGAAACGTCGGGGGATGTGCACGTACTGGCTTAGTCCTACTCCCCAGGGAGAGGAACCTAAGTGGGCAGTCAGACATCTCTCTGGAAGCCTAGGAGCCCTTGGGGGATGTCCAACTGATGTCCACTGGGAGCAGGCTTAAACTGCAGTAGGACATCCCTAGAGCATGCAAAGGAAGCAGAAGAAGCTCCCGCCACATGGCTGCGCACACAGCCATAAGCCCAGCTTGTGGCTGAGCTGAGTTCTCCCTTTGGGAGCACACTTACTACCGGGGGCTGGGACGGGGGCAGATCTTGCACTGAGCATCTGCCCCCTGATGATCAGTGCATATCATAGCAACCAGTTGTTTCTGAGTGTCCTGCCATTAGGGTCAATTTGCATATTACTCTTTTATTATATAGGATACCTGGCAGGCCCTGCCCCTATTTATTTCTTATTGTTCACTCAGCCTGTTTCTTAAAATCCAAACTCAAATTCTGGTAAATCTGTTAGGTCTTAAGTACTACTAACACCACTGCCCCAAAACTCCTACACACTTTAACTAAATGTATCTAATGACATGTTAATTTGTCTCCCTCATTAGAATGATCCACTTTCATGGTTTCTTGTAACTATAAAAATGCCTTCCTAGAATTTAAGGCCCATGTTTTAGATATTTTTGTAGCTCACAGTTCTAACATAGTTCCTCATGGTGTATAGATAAATGCTCATTAAATATTTGTTGAACAAATGCATAAAAAGGAAACCAAGAATATCTCATCTACTGATAAATCTATCGAAAATATGTCTCAGAAAGAAAATATAGTTGGTTTAATATCCCCAATTCATGTAACATTGAGAAATAAATGCCTTCCTTATCTCTCAAGCACCTAACAAAATTAACTGGGGGGGGGAGGGGGTTGGAGGGGGGGAATTAACCTTCTTTACAACTTATTCCAACTATATCTAGAAACTATATTTTGGTCTATTGATGCTTTGCTTTGTCAAGAAGATAAGTAACGCTGGTGAAATATGTTAACCTACTATAAAAATCTTCCACAAAGAAAAAACAGGATGCTATTATAGTCAAGTTTAAAGAAATATATACTAAAAATAAAATTTGACTCGTGTATTAAGGAGCAAAATGGTATTGCTAAAGTGTATGTTATACATAAACATCTATATTATATTAAAATGTTATATATAGAAAGAATATATACATTGTACACATACACAATCTCTCCCTTTCTTCTGCTCCCATCCCAAGAATAATTCCATTCACACTCAATTAATATAAAAATTAAAATATAAAAATCTCATAACATTACTTAAGTATCTAACTGGGCTTACAAATAAGAATTTTATATCATACCTGACAACTAAACTAAAAATAAAATAATAGTTTTACATATTGTATTTAATTAAAATGCTTTGGATTATTTTGAAGTTGCTATTAAGAAGAATATTATTTTTATTAATTGCATTTCCTAACAGCCCACAGAAAATAAGCCATAATAAAAGAGAAAACAGTTATCAATGTAAAAATGTAAAATCATTAACAATGTAGGGATTTATGTAAACACTTTTAACGTCTCAAAAAATATTTTAAAATATCAATTCAATATATTTTAATTATAAGGAAATCACATGATACTTAGTCCTATCTTACAGTTAATTTCATTTATTTCCATATTTGTTCTCACTATCAAACTGACCTCCTCTAGGGCAAGAATCTTATTTTGTATATCTCCACAGATGTTAACAAGACCTGTCTCATTACTCAGTTTACTGCATTAAAGTGCTTTAAGAGAAAGCTCTTTTTTTATGTTAGTTCTTAGAATAACTCTATTACCATTAATTTAACAAATATTTTTTGAAAACTTGTATGTGCTAGATACTATCTTTGGGAATATGGCAGTGAACAAAACAGAAAGAAATCTCAGTACTTAATGAGATTATAGTCTATGGGAAATATAGAGAATAGAAGTAAATTTTACAGAATGTCAATAAGTAATAAGTTCAATGGGGAAAAATAAAAGAGGAAATAAAACAGGAGAGTTAGGATGGGAGGTAAGAAGGCATATTTAAATAAAGTGTCCAAGAAAAGGCATACTATGAAGTTAACACTTAAGCGAGCATTCGTATTGAGGAAATAGCAAGTGCAAAGCTCTCAATGAGAATGAAGTGGATGGAGAAATAGCACACTAGTAATGAGGTCAGACATGTAATCAAGGACCAGACAAGAGTTAACAAACTGTTTTTGTAAAGAACCAGATAATAAATATTTTTACACTCTGTGAATTATCTATACTAATAAAAGAGTAATATGCTAATTAGACTGGGTCAACTCGCCATCTTCTGGACGTCTGACTTCCTTCCAGACAAAGCCATGATGGTGGGGGCTGAGGAGGGGCAGAGGCAGGTAGGGGAGACCAGGCCGGCATGGGAGAGCAGTTGGGGACAAGATCAGGCTGGCAGAGGAGGGCAGTTGGGGGCGAGATCAAGCCAGCAGGGGAGGACCATTGGGGGGAAGACCAGCCAGCAACAGAGGGCAGCAGGAAGGCAGAGAGGTTAGGGGAAATGAGGCAGGCAGGCAGAGGCATTTAGGGGCAATCATGCAGGCAGGCAGGTGAGTGGTTAGGACTTGCAGTTCCAGATTGTGAGAGGGATGTCTGACTGCTGATTTAGGCCTGATCCCCAAGGGGTCTCCAATTGGAGAGGGTGCAGGCTGGGCTGAGGGACCCCCAACCCTATGAACAAATTTCAATCACTGGGCCACTAGTGTATGTATATATATATATATATATATATGTGTGTGTGTGTGTGTGTGTGTGTGTGTGTGTGTGTGTGTGTGTGTGTGTATAACTGGTGTCACATACTCTGTTTTTTTCAACCATTTTAAAATGTAAAAATGATTCTTAAATTGCAGGCTACATAAAAATAAGCTGCAAGTGGGCTATGGTTTTGCTAATTCTGTCTGTAGAACTTTTTAGGTTGCTAAAGTTTTTTGATATCACAAACTACAAAGGGAACAGTCCATAAACACAAATAAAAATAAGTAACCTAATAAAAATTCAAGTTATCAAATGAAGCAAATAAGTATAATTGTCTACAATTTAAAAAGCAAGGACAGACCTGGAGAGCATTATGCTAAATGAAATAAGCCAGTCTGGGAACACAAATACCTTATGATCTAAGTTATATGTGTGATGTACTAAACAAAATAAACTAACCAAATAGAAACAGAGGCATGGATACATGGAACAGACTGACAGCTGTCAGAGGGGAGGGGCCAGCCTGCAAACTGCCCACAGCCCCTTGTCCAGGCCAGTCCCACCCTCAAAGGGACCCCCACCCCGATCCAGGACACCCTTCAGGGCAGACCAGCTGGGTCCCATCCATGTACCAGGCCTCTATACTAATAAATGGGTATGGCCTTCCAGACAAAGTTATGGTGGTGGGGCTGAGGCAGAGGCAGTTAGGGGCTTTAAGGCCAGCAGGGAAGAGCAGTTAGGGGGATCAGGCCAGCAGAAAAGGTCAGTTAGGGGGCAATCAGGCCCTCAGGGGAGGGCAGTTAGGGGGTGATCAGGTCGGCAGGGAGCAGTTAGGGAGCAATCGGGCTGGCAGGCAGAGACGGTTAGAGGTGATCAGGCAGGCAGGCAGGCAAGCAGTTAGGAGCCAGTGGTCCTGGATTGTGAGGGGGATATCTGACCAGTAGTTTGACATCCCCTAAGTGGTCCCAGATTAGAGAGAGTGCAGGCCAGGCTGACAACCCCTGCCCTGTGCATGAATTTCATGCATCAGGCCTTTAGTACACCACACACACACACACACACACACACACACGAGACCTGGTGCACAAAATTGTGCAGGGGAAGGGGGTGGTCCCTCAGCCCAGCCTGCACCCTCTCCAATCTGGGACCTCTGGCTCCTAATCTCTCACCTGCCTACCTGCTCTAACCACTCTATTTCCTGCCTGATCCCCCTAACTGCCCTTCCCTACTGGCCTGGTCACCCCTAACTGCCCTCCCCTGACAGCCTGGTTGCCCCTATTAACTTGTTTTATAAATCTTATCCCCTTCACACACAATTGTATTTGACATCCTTATTGGCTTCTTCTCACACAATTTTTCTCTCCTCTTTATGTAACACTTTTTCCTACTGACTCATCATTTACAAACTTTTCTTTCCTCCTTATTTCCTACTTCTGTTCCATCATTCTTCCCATCTTTCTCCTACCCTCCATCCTTTCTTCCCTCCCCACATTACTTTTTTCTGCTGAGAAACTGCCATGAAGGATGTGAAAGTAACTCATGTAAAGATTGGGAGGCAGAGAATGTAAGTACACATGCTTTCAAAGAATTTGGCTTACTTTTCCTCCTTCCTTCCCACCTTAATTTTTTTTCTTCACTTCCTCCCTTGGACCTGCTTTGCTCCCTCCCCCATTTATTCCTTCTTCCCGTTCTCCTTTTAAGCTCTACTGGCTCCCCTTTAAAACTTTTCTTCCCTTCCTCTTTCTCTCTCATCCTACCTTCCCATATATTCTTCTCTATTTACTTCCACTGTTTTAATATCTATCTACCTGCATAATTATTCACTATCATTTATCTTTTTTCTGACTCCTACTCTTAAATCTGTCCCAGTGCACAACTATACTTGATTTTCATTATAGCTCCTACAGTTCACACATACTTCCTCTTTCCTTCTTTAACTCTGTTCTCTACTGACTCTTTTATAAAGTTATTTCCTCCCTCCCTCCCTTCTTAAAGCTTCCATTCAGGGGGGCATTAACACCCAGCCCAGGGTTCAGCCCCAGCCAGGTGTTCGCTGCCCCCTCTTCCCCAGCCTCCCTGCCACCATCCTGCTTCCATTCCCTGCCCGGGATGCGTGGACCAGCAAGGGTGGCCAAGGCGAAACAAGCACACCTCTGCGCCAACGGCCTGTGCTAGGGGCCACCGCCCTCCTCCTGCCAAGCATACCTGCTCCCCTCCCCATGGTCGCCACCTCCTCCCGGGTGCAGCCCTTTGTTTCCTTCCCTTTCCCATTCCTGCATCTTTTTCTTGTTCCCATTCTGTATTTCTGTTTCTCCTCTAAGCCTGTCTGCATGCAGGCCTGCCTTCCTCTCCCTCTCTTTTCTTATCCCCTCCTATCGTATCCTATCCTACCCAAACCTTGCAGCAGCCTGAGCAGAGGGTGGGGATGACATAGCCTGCTGATCTGGTTGTGACATGATGCTGTAATGGATAATTTGCATATTTCTCTATTATTAGTTTAGATATCACACATAGACACAGAAAACAGTGTGATGATAGCCAGAGGGAAAGAGGGGTGGGAGGTACATGGAGGTGGACAAAAGGAAAGAAAATAGGGATGAAAAGAGACTTTCCTTAGGCTGATGAGTGCATGACACGGTGTGCAGATGACATTTTATTGAATTGTACACTTGAAACCTATGTTTTTGTAAACTAATGTCATCGCAATAAGTTCAATTTAAAAACCAGTATGCATTTTCAACTCAGTTGTCAAATTGTTCTCAAAAGAATTGGCCTTCATTTATTCAAATATATATGGACTGCCAACCAAGGGCCACATAGTTTAAGAGAAAAGAATACAACCTCACTGCCCTCACAGAATTTATCAAAAGGGTGAGGCAGACAACACAAACTAACAAGCATCTCATTGCACAGTGATGAGTGCTATGCAATGGAGACTGTGGAGGTGACAGGGCAGTATATTTACCTACAGCAGTTAGAGAAGATATGGCTGAAGAACTGCCACGAAGGATATAAAAGTAAGTCATGTAAAGATTGGGAGGCAGAGAATATAAGTACACATGTTTAGAAAGAATTTGGCTTAATTTAAAAAAAAAAAAAGCTTGGGGAGAAACCAAGATGGTGGCATAGGTGAACCCTAAACTGCTGCCTCGTACAACAATTTCAAAACTACAGCTAAAAGACAGAATGGACATCATCCAGAACCACAGAAAAGCTGGCTGAGTGGAAATTCTACAACTAGAAGGAAAGAGAAGGGCTCACAGAGACTCAGAGGAGCTGCAAAAAGCAGAAGTATGGAGACACGTGCATGGAGAGGACAGGTGGCGGAGTGACTGGCTAGCTTCCTCTAGCAGGAAGGAAAAAGAAACTTCTGACTACACTGAGCCCCAGTTCCTACCGCACTGAACCCCAGTTCCATGGAAGACTCATACAGGGGGAGTCTGGACTGCTGTGAAAAGGGAGGAGTGCACGGAAACTTAGGGGAGCTGCGAAAGACTGAGGTCTAGAGACGTGCATGCCAGGGTGCACAGAGAGGACTGACTGCTGATTGTGCTGCTTGCTTTCTCTAGCGGAAGAAAGACAGAACCTCCCAAATGCACTGAAATCCAGTTTCGACTGCACTGAACTCATTTTGGGTGAGACCCTAGGGACCCAGACTCATATGGGTCCCCAGAGCCCACTGAAATTCAGGGGAACCGTGAAAGACAGAGATCTGGAGGCGCATGAGCGCAAGTGTGCACAGAGAGTGTTGCAGCAATTACCAAGGGACACAGAGACCCAAGGGCCGCGTAGGGCAGCGCTGATGGGAAGCCAAGGCTGTCTGCTCAGCCTGAGACTCTGCCTCATCCAAGCTGAACAGAGAGGCTTTTGTGATTTTGCAAGTCATGTATCATAAGGCTGACTCCAGCACAGATGTTCTCCCGGCATAGACATAACTGATCCTCACAACCAAATGGCTTGAGGTCAATTCCCCCCCCCCCCCGTGATACCAACAACAATCAAGACTTAACTACAACAAGGCTGTACACACAGTCCACAAAGGGGTTCACCAAGAGAGTCCACCTCAGGTAACTGGGGAGGTGGAACTACTGGGCCATATAGCACACAAAACTACTCTGCCAACTTCAGAAAAGCAGGGAAAATGTGGAGACAAAGGTACAGATCACAAGAAAAAGAAATGGAGGAAACAAGCAACTACTTATATAATTCAGAACCACGATTATAAGGTTTTTCAAGAATTTCCTAGAAAAGATGGATAAGTTTAGTCCCAAGAGGAGATGAAAAAGGACCAACTAGAAATTAAACATACACTGAAATAAAACATATTATACAGAGACATAACAGCAGACTAGAGGATGGCAAGAATCAAGTCAAAGATTTGAAATACAAAGAAGCAAAAAACACTCAACTGGAAAAGAAAAAAGAAAAAAAGAATACAAAAATGTGAAAATAGTGTAAGGAGCCTCTGGGACAACTCAAGCGTACCAATATCAGAATTGTGGGGGTGCCAGAAGAAGAGAGACAGCAAGATACTGAAAACCTATTTGAAGAAATGACTGAAAACTTCCCACACCTGGTGAAAGAAATAGACTTATAAGTCTAGGAAGCACCCAGAACCCCAAACAAAAGGAATCCAAAGAGGACCACACCAAGACACATCATAATTAAAATGCCAAGAGCAAAAGACAGAGAATATTAAAAGCAGCAAGAGAAAAACAGTTCATTACCTACAAGGGAGCACCCATACGACTGTCAGCTGATTTCTCAACAGAAATTATGCAGGCCAGATGGGAGTGGCAAGAAATATTCAAAGTGATCAATAACAAGAACCTACAACCAAGATTACTCTACCCAGCAAAGCTATCATTCAGAATTGAAGGGTAGATAAAGAGCTTCACAGATAAGAAAAAGCTAAAGGAGTTCATCACCACCAAACCAGTATTATATGAAATGCTGAAAGGTACTCTCTAAGAAGAGGAAGAAGAAGAAAAAGGTAAAGATAAAAATTATGAGCACAAATATATATCTATCAACAAGTGAATCTAAAAATCAAATGAATTAAAAATGTGATGAACAGAATAAATTGGTGAATAGAATAGAATCAGGGGCATAGAAAGAGAGTGGACTGACAATTCTCAGGGGTAAAAGGGTAAGGGGGGTGCAGGGTTGAGGACAATGGAGGGGGAGGTAAGGGCAGAGAAAGGGGTGAGAGTCAGGTGGAGGGGAGATATGAAGGGGGCAAAGAGGAACAACTGTAATCTAAACAATAAAGATTTATTAAATAAGTAAATAAATAAATAAGCTTGATATGGTAAAGGGGTGGCAGCAAGTGGTAGGGTCACAGAGGTGGCAAAAAAGCAGATGATGCAAAGTCTTATTAACCACAGCCAGGGGAGAGAGAGCACAGCAAAGTTTTAAGCAAGGAGTGAGAGCATCTGCTTTAAGTTTTAAGAGTTCAGTCAAGCTGCTATGGAGAAGTGACTAGTGGAGGAGCATGATATAAGCAAGAATAGCAGTCAGAAAGCTACTACAGGTAGTTTGAGAGGAGAGAATGGTTCACAGCAGTAGGTAGGAGAAATTTCAGATCTATTTGTGAGATCTGATAGGACTTAGTGATAGATTTAATGTGAGAAGTGGGAGGAGAAAAGAATCAATAATTAGTTCAAGGGCTGACTAGCTCAGCAGTTCCTTTGAATACAAAGAATTAGTTGGTGATTTATTCCCCATTTATTGAACTAGGAGATATTAGGGGGAAAGTTTTAAGAGAAATAAAAACATCAAGAGATCTGTTCTGGGCAAAGTTATATATATCATATAATTTAGTAGTATATTACTCCAGATGTGTGTGTGTGTGTGTGGGGGGGTGTTAAATTAATTAATTTGGGAACTACCATTGTATGGATGAAAGTGAAAGTTATGAGACTTGAAGACATATTCTGAGAAAGTATATATTAAAAAAGAACATGGCTGAGAATAGAATCCTTTAGAGACCTAGGAAAATATAGTGGAACCATAAAATGGCAATAGAGAAAGAATGACAAATGAAAGAGGGGAGGAAATAAGGAGAATCTGCTGTCAGAGACACAAAATGAAAACAATGTTTCAAAGAAGGGAGTGTGGAGAACAGGGGCAAGGTAAAGTGATCTTTGGACCTGTCAATGTATAATGCGCGTGCGCTCGTGTGTGTGTGTGTGTGTGTGTGTGTGTGTGTGTGTGTTACTCATAACCCTGACAAACTCAGTTTCAGGGAAATAATGAAAATAGATTTTTTAAATAGATAAAAATAGAAGCCTGCTTTGGTGAACTTGAAGTAAGGTTAGAAAATGCAAATTCCAATTACTGTTAATTCTTTTTTTAACTAGATTTGCTGAGAAGAGAGAAATGGAATGCCAGCAAGAGATATCATGTCAATGAAAGACTTTAAAAACTGAGGATGGACACTTTAAGGCATGCTCATGATAATGAACCAGGCAAGAGCAAATTTTTGAAAATAAAGGAAAAGAATCATTGAAGGAGCGGTATCCTTGGTATAAATTGTGGACTTGGTTTTATTACAACAGTTGTTGCCTGTTTTCCAAATTGGGTAAAGATGAGAATCCAGCACTGTTAGTATATTCAAAATCAATTTATAAAGTCTGGAAAAAAAAGACCAAGGGTACAGCACAACACTATGACTATTATGCCGCAGAATATGAATATGTGTGTGGCAAAGAAACAGAGAACCAAAGAAAATCCCTACTTTAAAATGGTGACTTGGCTTTTTGGATCTATGACAGAAAAAAAGAATAAATACAATGCCAATTGTTTTAAGTTTTTTTTTAAGTGGGGGAGTTTCTGATGCTCTATGTTGTTCACTCTTGATTTCTCCCTGTTTATTCATAGTAACAGAGGGGGAAAAAAGCATCAAGCAATTTACAGAAAGCATCCATTTTTTTTTATGAATTAACTTAATTTCTATCACTGTTCTAAAACAGAACATACAACCATAGACTTAGAGTGAAATTTTGGGACTAAGAAAAATAAACATACATCGTTATACCCCACCTCTATTTTTTCTCCCTTTTAAATTTTCCTCTTCTTCCCCAATACTTCTACTTCATTTAATTATCTTCTTCCTTTCATATTTTTCTATTTATATGCCTGAGGCCTCACAGAATCAAGCAGGGATTCAAATGGTCTTGGTAAAAGTCGGATCTGGCTGAGATAGCTGGCCCCATGACCTAGGAAAAGTATGTTCCAGAATTAACTGAACAATGAAAGACATAATAAGGCTTTCTATTTCCTGCCATTTTGTTTTTCTCTTTCAGTCTGAAAAGTGCTTTTGTGGATATTAGAACATTTACGATCCCCACAAGGTTATGTTAATGATGAATGCTCTTGAATACTACATATTATTCATACTGCACAACAGTGTATTAAACTATATATGTAGAGTACACAATCCAGTTTTTTACCTGGTGACCTCACAGGGCTCTAATAACTAATTTAACTTAGGTAACTATAACATGCACAATGTAGAGGTAACAGTTTAAGGCTATTGTGGGAATCCAAGCATTAACAAAAGTGATAATACTAAGCCATATTAAGTAGATACAACCACAGCTTTTTTTCTGGTGCAAATAAAGGCTAGTGACCAGAAAATGTCATCAGTGGTTTTCTTCATAAATTCTGGTTAAAATAAACTGAAAAATTAAATCGGCTGGGCAGAAGACAATCACTAAAGCATTTTACTGAAATGTGAGGAAAGAATAAAAGTTAAAGTTTCTAATTTCATTAATAAAGAATGAGTCTAGAGGAAGAGAGGAAGGCAATAATATCAAAAGTGTAAATTATAAATCTAAAAATGTACAGGGCAGGGCGAGGGGAATCCAAGATGGTGGCATAGGTAAACACCTACACTGCTGCCTCACACAACAATTTCAAAACTACAACTAAAAGACAGAACGGACATCATCCACAACCACAGGAAAGCTGGCTGAGTGGAAGTTCTACAACTAGAGGGAAAGAGAGGTGCTCACAGAGACCCAGAGGTGCTGCAAAAAGCTGAGGAAAGGAGACACGCGAGCTGAGAGAGGGGATGCCAGAGTACTTGGCTGGCTTCCTCTGGCAGGAGGGAAACGGAGACTCTCAAATGCATTGAACCCTTATCTTACAACACTAAACTTCAGAGCCAGCCAAAACTAATAAGGGGGGAGTTTGGACTGTGAAAAGGGAGAAGTGCACGGAAATTTAGGGGAGTTGCAAAAGATCAAAGGCCTGGTGGCGCGCACGGCATTGCGCACAGGACAGATTGCTGATTGTGTCGCTGGCTTTCGCAACTAGGCGGGAGACAGACCCTCCCAACTGTGCCACTTCTGACTCCACTAAGCCCCTGTTTGGACGAAACACTGGGGACCTAGTTTCGTGTGGTCCTGGTGCACAGGGGAGCCGGAGGGGCAGTGGTCTAGAGGCACTGCGGGTGCTCGGGCACAAGGACCGCTCCAGCAATTACCCAGTCACATGAGACACAGGGGCCGTGAAGGGTGGGGCCACTGGAAGGCAAGGCGGACCCTTAAGCCCTGAGACTCCACCCATCCCAAGCGCAACAGACGCTTCTTCGGTTTTGCAAGTCTGGTATCATAAAGCTGAATTCAACACAGAAGTTTCCCCGACATAGTTAAAATGCTGAGACAAGGGAAGGGATCACAACAAAAGAAATGGAGGAAAAAAAAACGACTGGATATAGAGTTCAAAACCACGCTTATAAGGTTTTTCAAGAATATGCTAGAAAAGTTGGATAAATTTAGTGAGACCCAAGAGGAGATGAAAAAGGACATACTAGAGATACTGACTGAAATAAAAAATATTATACAGAGTCCTAACAGCAGACTAGAGGATGGCAAGAATCAAGTCAAAATTTTGAAATATAAAGAAGCAGAAAACATTCAACTGGGAAAGCAAGAAGAGAAAAGAATCCAAAAATTTGAAGATAATGTAAGGAGCCTCTGGGACAGCTTCAAACATACCAACATCAGAATTGTGGGGGTGCCAGAAGAAGAGAGACAGCAAGATACTTAAAACCTATTTAAAGAAATACTGAAAACTTCCCACATCTGGTAAAAGAAATAGACTTACAAGCCCAGGAAGCACACAGAACCCCATATAAAAGGAATCCAAAGAGGACCACACCAAGACACATCATAATGAAAATACCAAGAGCAAAAGGCAAAGAGAGAATATTAAAAGCAGCAAGAGAAAAACAGTTCATTACCTACAAGGGAGCACCCATACGACTGTCAGCTGATTTCTCAACAGAAACGATGCAGGCCAGACGGGAGTGGCAAGAAATATTCAACGTGATGAATAGCAAGAATCTACAACCAAGAATAATCTATCCAGCAAAGCTATCATTCAGAATTGAAGGGCAGATAAAGAGCTTCACAGATAAGAAAAAGCTAAAGGAGTTCATCACCACCAAACCAGTATTATATGAAATGCTGAAAGGTACTCTTTTAGAAGAGGAAGAAGGAAAAGGTAAAAGCCAAAAAATTATGAACAAATACATATCTATCAACAAGTGAATCTAAAAATTAAGTGAATTAAAAATTTGATCAACAGAATAAACTGGTGAATATATTAGAATCAGGAGCACAGAAAGGGAGTAGACTGATAATTCTCAGGGGGACGAAATTACAACAGAAAGATTAAAGTTAGGTAAGGTAAATAAGTGATCAATCAAAGGACTTGTATGCATGCATATAAGCATAACTAATGATCACAGACACTGGGGGGTTGGGTATGCCTGGAAGGGAGGGGTGGCAATGAGGAGATATGTATAAAAAATTAATAAAAATTAATAAAAAGAAAAAATGAATAAATAAATAAATAAATAATAAAAATCTACAGGGCAATTTATTTTTTATCACCAAAACATTTACACTCCACTTCCAATTCTGTCCTTAAACCAACAGAATTCTCATTTTATGTTAAACATTATTTAATTTATAAACATTCAGTATGTAAATTATAAGTTTAATTTACATTCTCATTTTTTGTTTTTGTTGGATTCATACTGCTACAAATTCGAAAATTGAAAAAAATGGTGTCGGAGTAGACAGACGCGTCCGGAGCTTTCTCGCTGGGCAGAGGGAGAGACAGCGGCTGAAAGTCGCACTGGGAGTGTTTGTTGGCAAGTTAAGAGTCAGTTATCCTCCAGCAGAAGGTGGGAGACAGCTGGATGGCGCTCTCCTGGCCGGGCAGCCCCACTGCCACGGGGATTTTGTCTACCGGAGCCACCAGCACGAAGGCGGGGACCAAGCCATCTTGCAGAGGGAGGTGGATGTCTGTGTCGGTCTGAAACCTGCGGCTGGGGCACCCACCGAGTAGCCGGGGACCCAGAGACCCAGAACACCGCTCTCCAATCGATGCAGGCCCGTGGAGGATTCAAAGATGCACACAGCACACGGAAAGGTCAGATTTCGCCTGGGATAAGGTGAGGTCTCCCATCCGCACAACAGAGACATGCAAACTGTGAGAACTGGGCTGCAGGAAAGCTGCCTCTGGAGAGGTCCGCGGATGTGGGGCAGGGC